>CM021110.1:385106926-385309356 GCA_007115665.2 Sequoiadendron giganteum
AATACAATAGATTTGACTTTGTGTGGTGGGTTTTTTATCTGAAAGGGTTTTCCCACATAAATACTGTGTCATCTTTGTTTGCTTATCTTTCTAATTTCTCATTGCCATGGCTGTATGCATCTCTATAAGTTTTTGAAACTGTTAGTTTTTCATTTTTGCTTCTCTCCCCTATAGTAAAGGTGTTAAGGGAATGTATTCTGCACTGTTGGGTTAGTAGATCCGCATTCTTTTCCCTTCAAAGTGGTATCAGAGCTTGGCCAGTTCATGTTATCCTTGTTAGGGAAAATTAGTTTTTTGCACTAATACTGTTTCAATGGGAGACTTGCATTGTTAAACTTGTTTCTATTGTGAGATGGCGAGTACATTTGGTAGAATAGATATTGAGAAGTTCAATGGTAGCAACTTTGAGCTATGGAAACTCAAGATAGAAGACTTGCTTGTGGATAGAGACCTCTGGATTGCAGTGTCTGGAACTAAGCCACAAACTACGACCCAAGAAGCTTGGGATCTTGCTGATAGAAAAGCAAGAGGATTGATAAGACTGAGTCTAGCCAATTCTGTGCTCCTGATTGTTCATGAGGAAATGTCTGCAACTACTTTATGGAAGAAACTTGGTGATATTTACCAAGGAAATTCCCTGGTAAATAAGTTGTTCTTGAGAAAGAAGTTGTACTCCTTGAAGATGGATGAAGGTGCATTTGTTGCAGACCATCTGAACTTGTTTAATATGAGTGTTACTCAGCTGGCATCTGTAGGTGTAAAGATTGAGGAGGAGGATCATTGCATGCTGTTGTTGTGTTCATTACCTGACAGCTGGGATCATCTTGTGATGGCTATTGGAAGCACAACCACTACTTTCAAGACTGATGATGTGGTTGCTTCACTTCTGTCTGAAGAAATGCAAAGGAAATCTTCTAAGATGGCCAAAGATGCTCTTTCTATTCGAGGTAGAACAAAGGAGAAAGGCAAGAAGAAAGACAACAAGTCGAAATCCAAGTCTAAAGGGAGATCAAAGTCTCCTTGTAAAAAGTTCAAGGTAAAGTGCTGGAACTGTGAGAAACCTGGTCATATCAGGAAGGACTGGAAGGAGAAGGAGAAGAAGAAGAAGAATGCTTTTGACAATGTATCTTCTCAAAGTGATGCAGATGCCTTCATTGCAGCAGCCTTGACAACTTAGGCATCAGATGATGTTTGGTTAGTTGATTCAGGTGCCTCTTTTCACATGACATCCAATAGAGATTGGTTCTCAAAGTATGAGAAGTATGATGGTGGAAAGGTATACTTGGAAAGTGATTCAACGCTGGAGATTGTTGGCAGAGGAAGGGTCAGAATTTAGTTTCTTGACGAGAGAGTCAAAGGAATTGGTGGTGTTCTTCACATCCTAGGTTTGGCTCAAAATCTTCTTTCTGTTAGTAAGTTAAATGATGCTGGTGTAGAAGTTTCTTTTTCTAGTAAGGGATGTAAAATGGCTAGAGGTGCAATGGTGTTAGCTAAGGGTGTTCGTACTGGTACTTTGTACAAGTTAGATGCACGATTTGTTCTTTGTAACAGTGCCTCTGTAAAGTCATGTAATTCTGCACCTATAGAGAAAGATGAAGACTCTTCACTATCTGCAAATGCTTTGGAGGTAAAACTCCCAGCAGAGAAGACTATGTTATGGCATCATAGACTTGGTCACATAGGTGAAAAAGGTTTAAAAACCTTGAAGAACAAAAACCTTGTAGAAGGGCTTGATGATTGTAACCTTGAGTTCAATTTTTGTGAACATTGTATCTATGGAAAGCAACACCGTGTTTCTTTCTCCTCTAGTCCTCACAAATATTCTAGTATACTAGATTATGTTTATTCTGATGTGTTTGGTCCAGTTAATGTTCCTTCATTATCGAAGTCTAGATATTATGTTTCTTTTATTGATGACTGTTCGAGAAGGGCATTTGTATACTTTCTTAAAAGTAAATTAGAAGTGTTCAGTCGGTTTAAAGAGTTCAAATCTTTGGTAGAAAATCAAACTGGAAGGAAAATAAAGTGTTTAAGGACAAACAATGGAGGTGAGTTTTGTTTTGCAGATTTTGAAAGGTACTGCACTAATCATGGAATTAAAAGGCATAAGACAACCCCCTACACTCCACAGCAAAATGGAGTTGCTGAAAGGTTGAACAAGACACTGATGGAAAAGGCAAGGAGTATGCTGAGTGGTGTTAGTCTGGAGCAGAAGTTCTGGGTTGAAATTGTTGCTACAGCATGTTATTTGATTAATAGATCTCCTTGTTTAGCACTTGTTGATAAGACACCTTTGGAAGCATGGTCAGGTAAGAAACCCTCATTAAGGCATGTTCGGGTATTTGGCTATGAGGCATATGTTCATGTGCCAAATGAAAAGAGATCAAAGTTGGATAACAAGGCTATGAAATGTATTCTCATTGGCTATGGAGTTGGTGTGAAAGGATACAAGCTTTGGAACCCTGTTACTGAGAAGGTTTCGTATAGCAGAAGCGTGATATTTCGTGAGCTAAAACCTCTAGTAAGTGATCAACAGCTTGAGACAAATCAGAGTGACAAGAAGAAGGATGCAGTTGAGAGTCCCCAAACTCCAGAAAGGGAAGAGTTGCATGGTGTACCTGAGATTGAGGAGAGCTCAAGCAGCTCTGGAAGTTCTGATGATGAAGAACAACCTCAGCCTCTAAGGAGATCTACATGAGAAAGAAGGCAACCAGAAAGGTATGGTTTCTCTATGTTAGATTCAAATTGTGCTTATGCCTTAATTACCAGCACTGATGAGCCTAGGACTATGAAAGAAGCAATCAACATGGCTGATTCAAAGTCTTGGCTGGAAGCCATGAATGAGGAGATGGATTCCTTGAAAAAGAATGATACCTAGAAGTTGGTACCACTGCCTAAAGGGCGAAAGCCTATTGGCTGCAAGTGGATATTCAAAAGGAAGACAGGCCTTGATGGCAGTGTGGAGAAGTATAAGGCACGACTGGTTGCAAAGGGATTTTCCCAAGTTGAGGGAATTGATTATGGAGAGATCTTTTCCCCTATAGCAAAGCTGACATCCATTAGATTTTTGTTGTCATTGGCAGCTGTGTATGACTATGAAATTGAGCAGATGGATGTGAAGACAACATTTCTCCATGGTGAGCTGGAAGAAGAAATCTACATGTCCCAGCCTGAGCATTTTGTTGAAAGAGGTAAATAAAATCTGGTTTGCAAGTTAAATAAATTTCTCTATGGTCTAAAGCAATCTCCTAGAATGTGGTACCAGAAATTTGACACATTTGTGTTGTCAATTGGATTTGTTAGATCAAAATCTGATCATTGCATTTATTATAAATGTGAGAATGATCATGTGCTTGTTATTACTCTGTATGTGGATGACATGTTATTCATTGGTAATAGCAAGGCAATGATTTCTGATCTTAAAACTCAGTTGTCTACTAAGTTCGAAATGAAAGATCTTGGAGCAGCAAGGTACATTCTTAGAATAGAGATAACCAGGGATAGAACAAGCAAAAAGCTTTGGCTCAGTCAGAGTAAGTATGTGAAAACCATTCTAGAAAGGTTTAGCATGACTGATTGCAAGTAGCTAGTTGTTCCAATCATGCAAGGATTGAAACTATCTGCTGAAGACTGTCCAAAGTCTACTACTGAGATGGAGGACATGACCAGTATGCCTTATGCAAGTGCAGTAGACAGTTTGATGTATGCTATGGTTTGCACAAGACCAGACATTGCCCAAGCAGTGGGAGTTCTAAGCCATTTTATGGCAAATCCAGGGAGATCACATTGGGATGCTGTAAAGAGAGTGTTCAGGTATTTGAAGGGTACTTCAGATTATGCTTTGTGTTACCATGGCAATATGGTTGCATCACAAAGGGCTCTTTGCATTCAAGGATATGTTGACTCTGATTGGGCAGGGGACATTGATAGCAGAAGATCCACCAGTGGATACACTTTCATGCTTAATGGTGGAGCAATCAGTTGGATGAGCAAGTGACAAGTTGTAGTTGCTTTATCCACGACAAAGGAAGAGTACATGGCAGCAACTCATGCTTGCAAGGAGGTAGTGTGGCTGAGGCATTTGTGTTCAAACATTGGATTTAATGCTGAGAAGATTTCAATCTGTTGTGACAGTCAAAGTGCCATTTGTTTGGCAAAGAATCCGACCTTCCATGCCAGGACCAAGCACATAGATGTGCAATATCACTTCATGAGGGATATGGTTGAAGATGGCAAGGTCAGTATGGATAAGGTTGACACCTTGAAGAATGTTGCAGATGCCTTAACAAAGTCGGTTAGCACAGACAAGTTCAGATGGTGCATAGAATCCATGGGCCTTGGGGCCTATGATAGACAATAAGGTTTGATGTTTTGAGGAAGCTGGAAGTGTTCACCAAGTGGGAGATTGTTGAGAAATTATGTCTCAACTTCTAGCTTGAAGTCCTCGTTTTCATGCCTTGGTGATTTTGTGTTGTTTGCAAAGTTCTGGCGGAGGCGGAACTAGGATGGAACTTGGCATTGTTCTGTTTGCCTAAGTTATGGGTTTCAGTTCTCATTCCTGCTCCGACTCCGCTTCCTACAGTCTGTTTCCTCTCACTTCGTTTCGTAGGTTCTGGCGGAGGCAGAACCAATTTTGGAAGTTGGCAATGTTCATTTTCCAGGTTCCTGTTTCAGTTTCTATTCTGACTCTGGGTCTGACTCCTACTTTTATGATCTAGTTCCTATGGATGTTTGGATTCTCCTCGGGGTGTTTTCCTCCTCCTTGTCCTGGTTCTGGATTGTTGTTTCTTGCAGTTGGCGGAGGCAGAACCAGAACCGGATTGGTTCCTGATCTTGGACTTTTGGTAAAGTCCTATTTCTGTTCCTGTTCCGTCCCCGACTCTGACTCCAACTCCAGTCTTTTGTGTTCCCGTCTTAGTTTGACCCTGGGTTGACTTTACCCGGTCAGAACTGTTTCCGATGAGTTCCCCTTTGCCGTGGGCAGACGCAGAACCGAATTGGTTCTTGAACCTGTAATTTCGGTAGGGTCATGTTTCGACTCTAGTTCCGTCTCCGACTCCGACTCTGACTCCGACTCCGACTCTGACTCCGACAGTGTGTATTTTCGGTGGAGTCCTATTTCGACTCCTATTCCGACTCCGGCTCCGGCAGTGTTAGAAATGACTTGAAATCTTGGTCATGCCCGATGTCTGTTTGACTGTTTTGGTTGCTCTGTTAGCTGTGATTGCTAATGGGTCTTGGATGCATGGCACCTGGTTGAATAGTGATTGGATGGATACCAAGATAGTTATTGTGGCAGTTGCATTTTTCAATGAAGGGTGGGGAGCTCAACCGTTTTGAGTAATGGCTTTGAATGCAAAGTCGGCTCATTGCAGGAAATCTGTCAGATCCGACCAGATGCGTGATTTGAGGATGGACTTCATTGCTCTTCTGACTCGGTTACATATGGATAAGAGATGTGTTATTTCTCAGAAGTTAGACAAGTCAAGAGTTGAGTCGTAAGTTGCAGAGCAAGTTTGAAGTTGTGAGCTAAAGAACAGAAGGACGTGAGTTCTTGAGGAGGGTTTTGAACTGTATGTTGTAACAACATTGTAACAGTGAATCCGAAACTCTCTGGGTGATTGTGAGCTGAACAAAGAAGTCTAGTTATTATATGTAATCGATTCATTACTATAATACAATAGATTTGACTTTGTGTGGTGGTTTTTTTACCTGAAAGGGTTTTCCCATGTAAATACTGTGTCATCTTTGTTTGCTTATCTTTTTGATTTCGCATTGCCATGGTCGTATGCATCTCTATAAGTTTTTGAAACTGTTAGTTTTTCGTTTTTGCTTCTCTCCCCTAAAGTAAAGGTGTTAAGGGAATGTATTCCGCATTGTTGGGTTAGTAGATCCGCATTATTTTCCCTTCAAGTAGATGGAATTGTCGTAGATCTAGCTAAGATCAAGGCAGTAATTAAGTGGCCTATCCCTAAGAGTTCATCAAAAGTAAGAAGTTTCATGGGTTTGGCGGGATATTATAGGAAGTTTTTCATAAACTTTTCTAAGATCGCTTTTCCAATTACTTCTTTGAAAAAGAAAGGAAAGAGATTTGAATGGACTGAGAAGTGTTAAAAGGATTTTAACCTATTCAAAGAGAAATTAACCACCACACCTAGCTTTACGGTTATCACATATGCATGTAGAGAAGGGTTAGGAGGTGTGCTAATGCAAGATGGGCAAGTAGTTGTCTATGAATCTAGAAATTTGAAACCATATGAGATGAATTATGCATCCAATGATTTAGAGTTGGCAGTTGCAGTTCATGCATTACAAATGTGGAGGCACTATTTGCTAGTAAAACCCTTTGAGTTGAAAACTGACCATAATGGGTTAAAGTACCTTTTTGTTCAACTTAACTTGAATGCAAGACAAAGAATATGGTTAGAGTTGATAGTTGAATATGATTTTAATATCAGTTATATTAATGGAAAATAAAATTGGGTTGTTGACGCATTAAGTCAAAGACAACACATTTCTTCTATAGTAACAATTCAAACAGATTTCAAGGGGCAAGTACTCCAAAAGTTCCAGGAGGATGATTATTACTTGCAAGTGAAGCAAGCACTCACTGATAATCCACAAGATTCTAGGTATGAAGTTTTTCAATTTGAACCTAATGGACTACTTAGATATAAGAGAAGAATGTATGTACCCGACACAAAGGAATTGAGAAATATGGTATAGAAGGAAATACACGAAGCACCATATTCTAGACATCCTGGAGTGACAAAAATAATGGCTGATGTAAAACAATTATACTTTTGGAAGGGAATGGAAGGAGACGTCGCTAGTTTTGTGGCTAGGTGTCTTGATTGTCAAAGGGTGAAACTAGAGCATCATCATCCTGTTGGCTTGTTATATCCACATGATATACCAAAAAAGAAGTGGCAAGTTATAAATATGGACTTTGTGCAAGGATTGCCTATGTCAAGGAATAAACACAATTCCATACTGGTGGTAGTAGATAAGCTTACAAAAGTAGCACATTTTATACCAAGGAACTTAACTGATGGGAACCTATTGAAGCAAGAAAATTTGTGCAAGAAGTGTTTAGATGACATGGAATTCCTGAAAAAGATAATTTCAAATAGAGATGCATGAGTCACTTCTAGGTTTTGGCAAACTTTATTTTCTGCACTAGAGACTCAATTGAATATAAGCTCAGTGTATGATCTAGAAATGGATGGGCAAACGAAAAGGGTAAACCAAGTATTGGAAGACCTACTTAGGATGTATTGCATGGATCAACAGTACAAGTGGGAGGATTACTTACCCTTAGTTGAATTTTCTTACAATGACTCTTACCGCAATTAAGATGGCTCCTTTCGAAGCTTTGTATGGCCGAAAGTGTCAAACTCCTATAATTTGGGATAAACTTGAGGATCGAGTAAGTCTTGGGCCAGAAATTTTGGAAGAAATGGATGGACAAGTTAAATTAGTTAAGCAAAGGTTAGCTGAAGCTAATGATCGACAGAAAAGCTACACCGACGCTAAGAGAGTAGTACCCTATAATTTTTCCTTAGGTGACAAAGTATTTTTGAGAGTGAAACCTCACAAAAGATCCATTATATTTGGAAATTCTTCTAGGTTATCCCCATGTTATATTGGACCTTTTGAGATTCTAGAGGAAGTGAATCCAGTAGCCTATCAAATCGCTTTGCCACTAGCTCTTTCCAGAATGCATAATGTCTTCCATGTGTCCTACCTTAAAAAGTGTATACCAGGGGATTATCATGTAATTGATTGGATTGCTTTATAGGTATGGGACCCCAGAGTAGTAACTCTCGAGCCCGTTAAGGTTCTAGGAACACGTAAGCTACACTTACGAAATAGAGATGTCTTACAGTGAAAATTCTAGTGGGACCAATACACAGAAGACACGGCTACTTGGGAGGACTATACGAAAATTCAGCAGAAATTGCATCATATTCTTAGTGCTTTTGAGAATGTTGAATAATTTAATGTTAGTTGTTATGTTTCAATAATAACTTAGGTCATCGGGGATGATGATTCATAAGGGGGGGGAGTATGTTACACCCCAAATGTATAGTTACTATTTACTTTTACTACATAGGGTAAATATGGATGTAATGAGAATTCAGGAGATTAATAAAATATGATTGTACCTTGTTATCAATATGAATGTTATCACATTTGATGATTGTTTCAATTTGAATGTTATTTTTGTTGATGTTATACATGGTGAAATACTGCATATATGTGAATAAATGGTTATTGAATTATCATTATTCTAACTTTGGAGATGTTAATGTATACTTCATATTGTTATGAACAATTCACTATCGTGTGTATGTGTTAGTGATTGTAGGTATGTGTTCCATTCTTCCAAGCAGAGGAGAAGTATCACTCAGGAGAAGATCTTGGTCGGGTAACCAGTAAAAGTAACTATCTGAGCATATACACACACCACATTAGAAAGATTGAGTTAAGTAAGTTTGAGGGTAATAGGTAAGTCATCCCTAGTCAATATGTCTGCATTTGAGAGTCTTGTTTACTTCTACATGCATTGGGTGATGTTTATCTGATTGAGATTTTGAGATCTTTCTTGCTACTACGATCATAAGGATAAGTGGGATGCACATGGAAGTATGTTTATATAAATGTACATGCATGTCAAACGAGATCTAACGACACGTACACACTTATCAATATGATGGTAAACGTGAATGGATTTAAGTAAAAAGAATGTGAACATATATATGTGTGTGTGTAGTATATACACGCATCTATATGTATATGTATATCGATACATGTGTACGTTGGTGAAAAGACATGCTCATACAGATGCATTGATATAGATATACCTACACATATGTGTACATAGAGGTATATACATTTATACATATAAATATGTATATGCACACATTTAGTATAATGTGTTTATTATATACTATATTGCCTATACTAATATATATATATATATATGTAAATATGTATATTAAGGGATATATATGTATATATATAAATATATATGTATATACATATATATATATATATAAATACATATAAGGCATTTAAGTATATATTACATATATAAATATATATATTAATATATATATTATACATATTATATATGTTGATTGAAATTGACTAACTCTTAATTATGGAAGTTGATTATTAAGGTTGACTTATAGTCAATATAGAATATGATTTGAAGGTTGATATAGACCATGTCTTTGAAAGCCGATTTATAAGCTTACGACTACTAGTATGAAGCAATTATAATTATGAATAACTCGCGTCTTTTGATGTGCCCTTGCATTTGGATTGCTAGATGTTGAAACCTTGACTTGGTCAACATAATGAAAGAGACTTTGCTTGACTTAGTCTCACGTATTAACTAGTTTATGTCGATTCACTTACCATTTGGAATAAGTGAAACCTATTTTCATGTTTTGGATATTGACTGAGTTTTATGGCACCAAATATGAAGGAAGGGGATTAGCAGAAGACACCACCTTTTGAATTTAATTTCATGTAGATGTATTTCATTGGAAACAATTTGAATTCTCCCATGTGCATTGGAATAAGTCTTGGATTGTTATCAAATAAACTAGTTGATTTGTAGGATCTTTTGTTGAGCTTGAGCTTAGTTATTCGCCACCTTATTGTTGAATTTCTTTGCATGGAGCTAGTTGTCCAATTGCATGCCTAAACTATAGGATTTGAGGATTTTCGGTTGCTCTATAAATAGCTGAACCATTTCTTTATCAGGGACCCATTCCTTTCAAGAGATTATATATCTTTTGCAATTCTTATTTTCTGCTTATATCCAGTCATACTTTTCTTAGCATAGAGAGAGAGATAGGAAGAGAATTCTTATAGTTTGTGAGGAGTTTATGTTTTGAGAAAAGTGAGCTATCAACTTGAGAGGTGGAGATTATAGTGACTTTCTTGAGAAGTTGTTCTTCAAGCTTATTGTTGTTGGAGAAGCCTGCTTTGTTGTCTTTAGTTGGATAAGAGATAACAGGCATGATGATCCCTTCTTCTTTGTTATTTTACTTTGAATGATGGGTCTTTCTTGTAGAGATGAGATGTCTTTTCCAAGTTATGCATTAGTGAAAGTAGATTATTTTAAAAATAAAGTTGAATCTTTTATGTTTTTTTCATATTATGTATTTATGTACTCCATAGTAGGAGATGAGTGTTATCATAGGTATTATATACTAGGTGTAGTGTTCTTTAATCAGCTTAATAACTAGGAACATGAATTCCTCTACTTAGGGATTGAAAATCATAACCAGCAGTCATAACCTGCTAAAGAACCTCATTTAATCATCAACCCAGGGACGTGAACTTGAAATGGGCCAGCACAATATATGCACTAATCACCTTTCCAGACATGCATGATTTCCTAAGATGCATTATACTGGAATTTGAATTATTGAAAACAACTTTACTAGATAACTTGCTTGGAAATGAAAATTGAAAGATAAAACTATTTTGCACCTAGTGGCTGCAAAAACAGTTGACAACTCTGTGTTTCTGCCAGCTGCAGGAACAGTCACATTAACTTCTATGAAAGGAAGTGCAGCTATTCTAACTTGCAAAATGAAAGTATGGGCAGCTCCCTAAGTGGGCCCCCTTAGGTAATGCCAAAAGTAGACAACATATTAGGCTGAAAAATTCATAAACTTTATTGATTCGAGATAGACAAGTACATAGCACACAATCTCTTGACTGTATTTTTGAAACTAAAAATGTGTTACAACAGCAATCTTCCACCCCATTCTCTAAAGGAGAATGGCCTATTTATTGAAAACTAAATCCAACTACTAACTAACCTTCCCTTATAAAACGGGAGGTCTTTATTACATTTAACTAACTTAGTAAAGAGGTGGATGGAAATGAAAGAACTAAGTCAAATCAGTTCATCAGTCTCAAAGTGCCATCATCCTAGATTTATGCGCCATTAAGACACCTGAGCTAGATTTCTGAAGCACTCCTCTTGTATGGCGGATGAGTTGAAACTGCCTCCCTATTCTTTTGTTGTTGAACCAGTCTTCTTTGATTTGGTCTTATATCCTTCAAGTGGGAATTGAATTCCTTCCTCCAATCGTGGTACCTGCAAAATATCTTGCCATCTATTCCTAAGGCAGAAAATTAGCTCAATACATTCAACCTTTAAGACAATCCATCACTTCATTTATACATTCATTAAGCATTAAACTAAGGGAAACATTATTTTAGACATGGTTGTAGGAAGTTCAACAGTAGAGGTTGCAGGAAGGGTTTGTCATCACACAAAGTCATAAGGCATTCATCAAACTAATAAAACATTTTAAGGTGATAATTATGGAAAGATTTAGCATAATATACTTTGTATATTAAGCATAAAAATTTCATGTCTTGTCCCATAATCATCACTAAATGTTTGTTTTAGCGTAACAAAAAGCAGAAAAGTGTTTGTAAAAGTATGATCTAAATGTGCCAAAAACTTGGCTCATCACTAGGTATGATTGAACACGATAAGCACATATGATGCATTTAGCTAAGTTATTGTTTTAACTAGGATACTCCTATGAGAGGTTGTCCAGTATGGGAGAGAATTATATATACTTACAAGTAAGTAGGATTATCCAAGTATATAGGCTGTCTTTGGAATGATGGATTACCCATAGAAAGGAAATACCTAGCTTGTGAACTTACTAGTTAAGTAGGGTAAATCATAGTAGATTAATATGGTTGTAGGTTATCTAGGATGAAGGACTATCCATTGAAGGAAATGCCTATGCGTAGCTTAAGATAGCCTTAAGTCAAATTGGCCCTGAGTAGTGTATGTGATAGATGACTTCATTCAAAGTATTGAATGAGAACACTTTGGCCAAAGTAGTGTGTATGTTCGAGACTCCACCTTAGTTTGTGTGACTATCGAGACTAAACACTATCAATTCACAATGATCCAGTATTACATGCTAGACAGAGATTGTAGGTTTTACAAGTTCTAGTTATGTACGACACAACACTATGCTCAATTGGTTGTCATTATCAGTTAATCTACCAATCTCTTCATCGAAGGGAAGGGCCATCTATCGAATGATAGATGTGCAGGGGACCGCATTATGAGTCGATGGTTTGTAGAAAATCACTTGAGTGATGCTTCTCCTCCATAGTAGGCAACAAAAGAACCAAGATTTGAAAGGAAGGATCCAGGCCCATCTTACAGCTATTTTTTCTAAATCTTTTTGAGCTATGTATGTTTTCTTACATTGATGTATTTATGAAATGAAAAGGAATTCATGTTGTATTATGTATTGCATCTTGATTGGAAATTATCAATAAATAATAGAAAAAAATTATTCGTAATGGCATGTTACTTGTTTATTTACTCGTTCAAGGTAAAATTAGAAATTCTTACATCATAGAAAGGGATAGTACGTTACAAGACACATATATAAGATCAACTTAGTACCAACCAGAAATGAAATATTAACTGGCTTATATTCATGCATATTAAACCTTCACAAAACTGTATCCACATACTTACTCTGACTTAACCAAAGTTTTTTTTGAGATCTATCTCTAACAATTTACATCCCATAAATATATTTTACAACGCCCAAGTCGTTCATATCAGATGTGCTAAAAAATTTTGTCTTGAGATCCCTAATCATTACCTTACTGTTACCCATGAACAACATAACATCATTATACAAGATAATGATTAGAATCTAATCATCAATAACCTTAATATAAACACAATTATCCTCCTCACTCCTAATAAAAATCAACTTCAATATAAAATTATCAATATTTTGGTACCACATCCTGGATGATTGTTTCAAACCATACAAGGATCTCTTCAATCTGCAAACCAAATGTTATTTTCCTTTCACAACAAAACCAACAGGTTGTTACATATAAATTTTATCCTCAATATCCCCATGCAAGAAATCAATCGTAACATCCATTTTCTCTATCTCAAAATCATAAACAAGAGTAATAGATAATAGGAATCTAATAGAAGTTAGTTTAGCAAAAAGAGAGAAAATTTCACCAAAATCAACTCCCTCTCTTTGGGAGCATCCCACTCATATAGCCTTGTACTGCTCTAACCGGCCATCTGCACCAAATTTATTTTTAAATACCCACTTGCAACCAATGGGCTTCTTTCCTTTGGGAAAACTAACAAGATCCTAGGTGTCACAACTATCCAAGGACATCATCCCCTCGTACATGTCCTACAACTAGGACTCACTTTCCTCTGAAGAGAGATCCTCCCTAAAATATCTAGGTTCATCATCAGTACTCAACAAAGAAAATACACAACAATAATTTCATGGGCTATACCTGTCAAATGGATTACATTACCTTGTGGACCTCCTCAAGGTAGGAGTAATGGTCTCTACTTGATCTTCTTTTGTGTGCTCATCATGCACATCCTCTAAACTATTTGAACCCTCTTCTTCTCCATCATTTCATCCATCTAATTGTTCTTCCACATGGGCATCTTCTTGTTTCTCAATATTTGTCTCGAAGTGCACTGTCTTTGTCTTATCTTTTGGTTGTTCTTCTCCTTAGTAAGCTCTAAATTCCTTGAAAATCACATCTTTAGACAAGATAATTTTATAGGTTAGAGGATTCCAAAGCTCATGACCTTTTACATTCTCACCAAAACCAACTGAAGAGTAGGAAAAATATCCCTTTTTCACACTTAATTTGAGAATAATTAATAATAAAATGAGCTTAATTATGCCTTGATTTAGTGTTGTAATATGTTTTTCATATTCACATTAAGTTTAGGGCTCTTTTTAATAAAATGGACTTAATTGTGCCTTGTTTTTTATATTGTAAGGTGTACCTTTACACTTTCACACTAATCTAGGGCTTTATTAATTAATTGAGGTTAATTTTCCTTAATTGGCCCCTTTAATTTAAATTTAAGCCTAATTAATTATAAATTTTGAGGGATAAAACCCAAAATTCATAAATTCCATTTCACAACACTCAACTTTGGAAGATGTGTGTCCTAGGTAAGTGGCCTAGGACCCATTTTCCATAGGGCGAATGGTTCCTCACTTAGTTCTAGGACCCTATTTTTGCATAATATTTAACCTTGATTAATGTGTATCCTAGGTAAGTGGCCTAGGACCCATTCACCACATGGAAACTAGGTCCTCACTTAGACCTAGGACCCCCCTTTAAAATATGTTTTCGGTGGTATTTTAAGGTTCAAAATTCAAATCTCACATGTCGGCTTTCGGGATCTGATAATTGAAAATTAGACAAGGAAGCCTATAAATCTAAGTTTCACATTCATTTTTACACTAGACAAGAGAAATAATTTCTCATGAGATCAAGAATTCATATTCAACAACAAGGAGTAAGCAAGATTGAATTCTTGGAGTAGAATTAAAGTGTTTTTGCAAGTCTTCAAGCTCATTTTTTCATCAAAGATCAAGCATTATTGAAGAATTGGTGATAGATGTCTATGGAGAATCATGATGGATTCTAGGTTTTGGGAGAAGCGCCATGAGATTCAACCAAGCCTAATGACTTGTTTCTTAAGTGATTCCATCTTCTATGATCATTCTATTTTTAGCCTAAGAGAGGTATATTCTGATTTATGACTTATTAAGGGGATTAGAGGTCTCCTAAAGTAGGTCTTATGCATTATTCATGTTTAATTTTAGGATCCTATTCTAACACACTTAAGTAGGATGTTTTTGCATTATTGGAAATCTTAATCTTAGACACACTTAAGATTAGGATCACACACACATTTCATATTTTAGATTTCTATTCATCATCAAGGTTTAATTACCAAACTTGGGGTTTGACTGAGGCAAACCCCTATCCACCAACAAAACACCAAATTTGTTTTGCATATTTTTGACAAATTCAGATCCGAGAGCAGGGATTTCAAGTTACAAGAAGGAATTGCAGGTCTGGAGCTTCAAATGCAAGTTTAGAGTTTTATGGAAAAGCTTTCCAAGACCCATTTGTCATAGGGTGAATGATTCCCTATTAAGGTGGCAAGGACAAAAAGTTTTCACATTTTCCAAGTTTCAATTTTTGATACAAATTTCCCCAAAAAATTACACCATGACCCATTCACCATAGGGTAAATGAGTCCCTATTAGGGTTGCAAAATAAGTTTTGTCAGGTGCACAACATTTATTACCCTCTATTTTTTCAGAAAGTTTATTGTTTCCTTCTTTTTTATGATAAATCTCTTTAATGCACTTTGTAGATCTAGAATTGAAGTTGTTTTGCTAATTCAAATCCTTCTCCCGAAAGTGTTATTTGACTTAGACCCGCGTCCTAGCAAAAAGGGAAACCAGAAGATTCACACCTTGATTGTCATTTTATGGTGTGGATCTCATTTCCAAATGAATTGAAGAAATATAGGACCCCTTTGTCTCTCTTTGGATCTACTTTTCCATTTTGGGACACCCCTATACCATCCTATTTTCATCATTTCACCAAAAAATATGCATTTATGTTCTTTTGGATCCAAAAGGCTTTCTACCTATCCTCACTTCAAAATGCGTTTTATTAACAAGAGTTGAACAAGGAGATATATTAATTAAATAACACACAATGCTAACCGCTTTTTCCCAAATAATATTTATCAAGCTTAGCACTAATTAACATACTCCTAGATCTTTCCATTAAGGTTCGGTTCATTATTTCTTCTAACTCATTTTTTGGGGGAGTATAAGGGGTTGTCTTTTTCCAAAAAATACATGAATGCTTACAAATTCATCAAATTCTTTGGAACAATATTTACCCCTGTTGTCAAACCTCAACACTTTTATCTTATAATATGTTTTATTTTCAACTAAGGCCTTAAATTCCTAAAACTTAGTGAAAAATTCAAATTTCGAGTGCACAAAATAAATCCAAGTGTATCTTGAGCCATCATCAATGAAAGAGACATAATACCAATATTTACCCAAAGAGTCAATATCCACTAGTCCACATACATCCAAATGAATAATCTCTAATAACCTCTTTGCCTTATTAGTTACACTAGAAAATGATGATCTATTTTATTTTCCAAACACACAATGTTCACAAAACTCATTTTTACCAATAGAATAATCATAATTACCATCAACCAATTTTTGTTTAAAATAGTCTTAAGTCCTTTTCCACCTATGTGATCCAATCTATGGTGCTACAACATGCATGTATTTTCAGTGTTAGTTATATTGGCAGAGTTACATAAAATAGAGGAATTTAGCCTAAACAAAGTCCCTATGCGAAATCCTTTAGCTATCACCAAACTCCCTCTTACCAACATGCAACCAAGATTATTGAATATCACATGCATTCCAGAATTGTTCAACTTCGACACTGAAAGTAAATTTTTTGCAAGTCCTAGAATATGAAAAATATTATCAAGAGTTTTAATCTTCTCATGTGACTAAAACAAAGATTTATCTTTACCTTAACAACAACATTCTTTGTATTGTTATCACCAAGGAAAACTTCTCCCCTGTCATATGCTTTTTAATTAGTAAACCACTCCTTGTGAGGAGTCATGTGGTAGGAGCAACTTGAATCAATAATCCAAGTTGTCACAAATTATTGTCATTGATGTCAAAAGGGAAAATTGTTGTCATTGGTTTCAAAGCTATGCATTAAGGAGATTGTTGCTTTTATTTGGCTTGTTCACGTCTGCATGTTGTGGTGATACCTTTGATTGGATTGCAAACCAAGTCTGCTTAGGTTTTGTGCACTTGGTAGGGTTTTAGCCCTAATTCATTTAAACCCTAAGTGTTCTAATCAATCTACACTTTATGTTCTAATTCATCATTGATTGCATATCAGTTGTTCCCAGCTTCTTAAGTTATGATTTAACCCCTTCAACATCATTGGTTTAATGACCCTGCTTACTAATTATTCTTGTTCAAAATAATTTTCCCTAAGTCTAAATTTAATACTTTCAGGAAGCTTGGATGAAATCAATAGGGACGGGTGTTAGATGTTGACTTTTCCACAAGTGTAAATTTGTATCTCACTTTTGGTCGTGCAAAAGCAAGGAATGGTGATGTTTGGTGGTCTTTCGCAAGTCCATGAGAAGAGAAAGAATGAAGGATTTTGTTCATGCAGTTCATGGAATGGTGATGAATGGCAATTTTATATGAGTCTGTAAGAAGAGAGAGAAGGTCATGTGGAAGCACAGAATGGTAACACGTGGAGATTTTCCATGAGTCTGTGAGAGGAGAGAGAAGGTCATGTGGAAGCACGGAGTATCAACAAGTGTCTAAAACTTTTCAATGGTTGCTTTGCATGTCTATGAAATGGTGACGCATGTCTGAGATGATGTTAGTTGAAAGACTTTTCAATGTGGTATTGTTACCTAATTTCCCCCTAAAAATCATACTCATTTTTTAAAATTTTGGCTAAGTCACATACTGGTGGTGTTTTGAGTGTCTATTATAACTCGGGCGGTGTTTTGTCAAGTTACTCTAACTCTCTCTTTTCCTACCCTTTAGCGCTTCCTATTTGTTTTGAAAGCACTAACGGTGTTTTGCCCAGTTATATGAACGTATGAAACTCCCACTTTGGTCTATTTTTGAGCTAAGGCAGTGTTGGTGGTGTGTTATTAAGTTCATCGAACTCTCCTATTTACCTAATTCAATGTGGTATTGTTACCTAATTTCCCCCCTAAAAATCATACTCATTTTTTAAAATGTTGGCTAAGTCACATACTGGTGGTGTTTTGAGTGTCTATTATAACTTGGGTGGTGTTTTGTCAAGTTACTCTAACTCTCTCTTTTCCTACCCTTTAGTGCTTCCTATTTGTTTTGAAAGCACTAGCGGTGTTTTTCCCAGTTATATGAACGTACCAAACTCCCACTTTGGTCTAATTTTGAGCTAAGGCAGTGTTGGTGGTGTGTTATTAAGTTCATCGAACTCTCCTATTTACCACCCAGAGAGAAACAACCAACTTCATGGAATGGGTGGTGTTTTGTATCTAAGTATGAACTTGGGCGGTGATTTACAAGGTTATGCAAACTACCACCTTTCTTGTCGGCATAGTCGTTCCTTTTCAAAATTTTGAAAAGTGGTTATACTGACGTAGTGATGTGAGAGCTGACATGTACTGACACATCGGGGAATTTCTTTTAATGTCTACCTACTTGCGCATTTCTTGCAGGGGAATTAAAAGGGAAATTCATGCCAAAAACATAAATTCTTTAGCTGCGACATTCACTCTAGGAGACATGACGAAAAGAGAGACCACCAATGCAGACTTTCACCCTTAGAGTCCAGGGTCGTTCTGAGGTATTTTTGTCCTTATCTTTTCCTTATGAGCATACAATTTTTAGGCTTATTCTTCACTGCATTTTAGATTACCTGAAGAAATTCTGTTTAAACCCTAGTAGTCCAAAAATGGCCAGAATTAAGTGTCAAGGGTATGAGTACATCGTAGGGTTAACATGTGGCATGCCCGAGATAGGATATACTAAGCTAGGGCCAGTAAATATGAAAGAGCTTAAAAATGAATTCAGTTCTCCAAATCCCCCACCTATCACACAGAGAGTAATTGAAAGTGGATTGGTAGAGGTAGCCACCTTTCTTGTAGTTGTTCAATGCCCAAAATTGATTCTAGAATGTATAAGACATTATAATGCTCTGACCCGATATTAAATAAGAACTGAGGACAACTGCTTGGTGATTAAAATTCAAAGGGATGCCTTTACCTCATGCTTGAAAATCCCTGAAAAGGAACCTTACTCACCCATGCATTTCACCTATGCCCAGGTTGAGTATTCACTCAAGAAAGGTTACTATCGAAGTATAATGGCAAAGAATTGGTTGGCAAGACCCAAGGGAGGAAAATCATAGTTACCCCAGAATTTACACAGGAATCATTTTGCAGAAGATATATTTGACATGGTTATGTTACTACACAAAGTCTAGGGAAATGAAGATGCCTTTGGTTTTCAAGAATGGACGTATTTCTTTGTGCAATTTATACTGGGAGTAACCCAATTCCTAGATTGGGCGGTGCTTATCAGTCATAGGCTACACAACCAGCTCATTTGTTTCCTGCTGATAGGGCTTTTTTAATGTCCTCTTATTTGATTTATTTTATTGTGAATACTAGACCTTGGCCAAGCTTGAGGCCAAGTAATCTCCCTCGTGATCAGGTACCAATTTTTTAGTACCTAGATAAACTACAGCTGAATAAGAGATTTTCTCACTACAGGAGGATATCAAACACCTTCAATATGAGAGTGACCAGAGAACTACAAGGGAAAATTGAAATGTACCTGAGTCTATGCAATTTTTTAACTATTATGGCAACCATTTCATTAAGTTTCATAGGTTCTCCTATATTAGGGTTGGTGGTTTCACTGGTTTTCCCATCAAATTCCCAAGCCACCAAGAAGACAAGTTTGTAATGATTGAGGTCTGCAGGTAGTTGGTGAATGTCAACAAGAGATGTCAGGAGTAGAGAAGGGTGACAACATAATTTCAAGTTGGTTTCGGCCCTTACACATGTGAGTTCATGTCAAATGCTCTCAATATAGAAAAGGAAATAACCATTTACAATCTACAGACCTATGATGAGTGTTTACCTTTTGATCTTAAGGATTGTGTTAGAGATAATTTGAAGCTGAGTCATGGTTTCCTCCATTTGCCTACTCTAGAGGACTATTGGGACGATTGTTTCGATGAATTTAAAGTGAGAAGGAGTTGGATGAGAGTGTTGTTGAGACAAATAATCACCTATAATTTGAGCTTATATGTACAAGGAATTGAGGACGACAGGTTAGATTTAGTAGACCCAATTTTAATAAATTTAATATCCAGTCAAACCATTCATGTTATGGATTGGAGTAGTAAAGAGAAAGAAACAATTGAGGCAAGGACTTATGATTTTTTGTAAAGGACCCATGAGTGGGTGACTAAGAAGAAAATAGAGCAATCTCATCCTAATACTAGATCACAAAACACCCAACCTGCAAGAGGCAGTGGTCAACCTTTCGTAATTACAGGAACTTCTAGGTTTTCTTCACAAACAGAGCAATCTGGAGCTCGGGGTGATGGTGGTGAAGAACCCCCTAACAGGAATACACTTCAACTGACTTGTAGAGAAGATCTCCTGAATTTACATAATCTAGATCAAGAGAAAGGGGATGAAGGAGAAGATGACTTAAGTAATATTAATATTAGTTCTTCCTCCCCATCACCTCGGTCATCACCTGTTAGGGAGTTTGGTGAACCACTAAAATGGAGATCCTCTCCACTCTCTTCACAAGGTGTTCAGATAAATACTCCTCACAAAATAGTATGTTATTCCCTTCCTCTAGTTCTAAAGCAATCAACATCCCTAATACTCATTTTTGGCTAGAAGACACTATGTTAAGGAAGAGGAAAGTACAACTAGATATCCTGAAGCAAGATATGGTAGGGATATTACTCCAAAGGAATCCAAAGCCAAATAAATTGAAAACTACTACCCGGTTAATTGATGATGTTGGATCAGGAAGCTTATGCATAGAAGTTGCTCGTCACTCCGTACAAAAGGAAGTCACCCATGCAACAACTAGTGACTTTGATGTTGACATAATTGATCTGGGACCCCCTCCTCAGGATGGAGATGTACAAATATTCCAGGTATCTACAACAAGAATGGTTGAGAGGTCCAAGAAAGATAAAGAAAGTAAAGATGAATTGAAAAGGAAAATCCAAGTCTTAACTGAGTGCTTGAAGTAGTTTTTGATCTATCACCTCAACCGATATCTCAAGTTGAGTCATCCTCTGACCCCCTAGCTTTAATAGAAAAAGAGGCAGTAAGCAAAATGAGGATTTGTAAAAAAATTGGTAGTCATTGAGGAATGGAGTGATGGATTAATCAGAAAATGTAATCAAATTATTTTTGAGTCTCTTAGGTGTCTACAAAGGGAAAATACTTCAAGAACAGAGGTTCCAGAAGAGATTACCACTACTAAGAAAGAAGAAAGGGTATGGAATTCAATATGTAAATTAAATCAAAGCTATGATAGGCTTTGGCATGGAAAAGCTAGCCACTGAGCAGATCATTCCCAACATTGTCGATGCTCGCTGCATGATTTGGAACAAAACTCTGGAATGGAAGTTACAGGTCACAAAGAAGGGCTTACAGAAGCTTCAAGAGGTTCGAACTGAATGTGATGAAATATTAGAGGAGATTCATAAAAACATTGTTTCCCTCAAATTGTAGCTCGATAGGGGAGGAGATGGGAGCAATGAGAATGTTAAGGCCTTGGAGAGTGAATTTCATAAAATAGTTTATGAAATTTTTAATTCTCAGTCTTTCAACACCAACCACTTGAGAAAATCCAATGAACTCTAGATCTCATACTATCATAGGCTATAGGGCTCATAAAGACCTATGACCATAGGATTGAAGCCATCTAATACACCCAAATAGCATGGAGATTACAAATGGGAAACATAACCATTCCACATAGTTAGGAACTTCCACATGTCACCAAGGATTTCCAAGCCTTACAGAAATGACTTGCCATCTCTATAGAATCCGGAAGTGAAGTGCCACCGTCATAATGTTCAATTTTTTTATTTCTTGAAATACTTTTAATTAAAATCATTTATGGGAAAAGAAGCGGTTACTCACCCACTTTATTTATATGTATTTATCTTTAACCGTTTTCTCTCTAGACATCATAGGAAAGGACCTGATGTTATGCTATACAATTTCGTTGTGCAACAAAATCTCTATTTTTCTGTGCACATCTAGCTTACAAAGATACTGGATATTCTTAAATTTGTGTGTTTAAGGTGTATCTGTATGTTTATGCTATTCATATGTTTTGGTGTATGTATCCATCTTTGTATTTGATTTTAGTTCACAAGTGATATTGTGTCGATATCTCTATTGCTTCATCTTATGCAAATTGGTCTTTGTGCCAACATTTTTATATTCTATTTCATGCCTACTAGTCTTTGTGCCAGCATTTTAACGATCTTCGATATGCGAATTTGTCTTTGTGCCAATATCTTTGTTACTTTTCTCTACACTTGATATTAGGAATTTTCCTTGTATTAAGTTTTGCCTTTCCTACTTTCGGGTTAAAAGCATACATATGTTTAGTTAGCTTAGTCAAATTCATTGCATATTATACGAGGGATTTGTACATCCAAAATTCAGAGAAAAATTCACAAATGAAATTGTGAACTTTCCAGAGTTGTTGGGGAACAATCACACCTTTTGAGGAAAATTACTCATTATTTCTCAAGGTTCCCAATCTGTTAGCCAACAAATTTTTGGTGACTCCACTGGTGTCCGAATGAATCTAATAAAATATGAGTTTCCTTATTTGGATTTTACGTATTGAAAATTTTAATTCACTCTAGATTCCAAAAGATTTACTAGGGGAGAAAGGAGTAGGGGTATCTCAGACCCAGTTTTTGAGTCCTTGCAAAGAAGTAAATTTTCTTATATTATTCCCTCTCGAAGAAGGGTTGAGGCTAGAAGTAGACTTTCTTCTCCAACTAGGGCACCTCTGGAAAATTCAACTTCCCAGGCTCTAGTGTTACACAGAACTATCCTTCTAGTAGTTGTAAACTTCCCTCATATTATGGCTAAAAAATTGCCTGTCCCATGGGGGGCTGCTATAGGTCCTTTGAGTCTAGGAAACAATTTGCATGACTTACCTAAAGGCTCTCACAAAAATTTACCCAAGTTTAGGGGTGACGGAAAGATCTCACCCAAGGAGCATATTGACGCCTTCTTTGCAGCTTGTGGTGTACTCGAGGTACATGAAGAAGATGTGGCAGTCATAATTTTTGCAAAACCTTTAGTGGATTTTGCAGCACAATGGTTCTATCATCTATCGCATGGTTCAATCAACAATAGGGAAACTATGATAAGTAAGTTTGAAGCAAGGTTAAAAAGTGCAGATGATGATCTTTCATTGATAGTGCAAGTAACACAAATGAAGAAAGAGGCAACTGAGCCTATGAGAGAGTTTGTTGCTAAGTTTAAAAGATTGGTATCTCGAATCAATGTTGTTAAGAGGCCATCAAAAGATATGTAGAAGTGTTTCTTTATCAATGCACAACACCCATATATTGGTTTGCTCTTGAAAAAGACAACCAGTGAATACCTTGGAGGCTACACAAATGCTCGCTATCGAATTAGAAGATTATTTTATCATAGTGGGGAAATGGAAAAAAAGAGATGCATACAAACAAGTCACAGTCAGCTGCCTCATCGGATCCTATGATACAGAGAATGGAAAATGATACTATTTCTCTAAAAAGGCAATTACCCAAAAGTAATTAGCCTTATCAAGACTTCTCAACAAAGGTGAACTATCAACCAGGTAACAAGAACCTTCCCCTACCTCCAACTCAACAGAGGTTGCCGATAGAAGCTCCTTTAGGAGATAACAAGAAGAATATGTGTGCCTTTCATCTTCCTTATGATCAAGATGGATCAGAATGTCCTGAGATGAATAGTGTTGAAATGCACAAAGCAACTGAGAGGGGGGGTGAATCAGTTGTATCAAATTATTTACTTCTTAACATAATCAATTCCACTTTATCTTCAATTTGTTATTAAGTGTGAACATGAAATGCAAATAATAGAAACACAACACCAGAGACACTAGATTTATGTGGAAAACCCAATGAGGGAAAAACCACAGTGAGGATTAACTCACAATATAGTAGTAATGTAATTTCAAATACAAAGGCTCACTACCCAAGTACAAAGTCTCACTACCCAGATTAAGGGCTCACTGCCTTAGGATCACTATCCAGAAAGAGAGGCTCACTACCTACAGAAAAATACAAAGAAATAGATAAAGATCCACCACTAGGAGTTCCAAACACTTCACAACTTGATCAGAATATTATAGATACAATAAAGTATCGTTGCCACACTTTGCTTTTCATACTTGTTCACGCACTCTTCTCTTGCTTGAATCGAATGATGGATGGATATGAAATTTTCTACAACTTAACTTGCATTTATACCATCTTCAACCTCAGGAACATTCTCCAAGGTCGGTTATACAATTTCATTTACAAATTCAAACTAGGTTGTCTACTCAACATTCCCACGGTGGATAGGAATGTGAGAGGACCAAATTCATATTTAATTTAGAACCCAAACAACATCTTGGATAATGCATATGCTTTCTCAAATCAATGCAAAAGCATAATGTAACATGTAAACACTAGGTCAGCTAAACCTAATGAAAACATTGATGATCTTTGAAGTACACACATCACCAATAAGATAATCACATGTGGATTGTTCAACACACTTCACCAATCATTTTACCATCTCTGAGAACAACTCAGATACATCTGCAACAACTTCAACAAACTTCATTTGCAGAGAACACTTCACCAGTTCAACTGGGATGACCAACAAAACCATAGGAGCTCTAGAGCAAGTCTTCTAGAGCGCCAAACCACATGAGAATTTGTCAGAACACATAAACCATCAGAAAGATTAATCTCCTAGATCCACAAGATCTGAAACCAAATATCAGAAGATTGTGGAGCCAAATCTTTTCTCCCAGTCCATAGCTAGATAGCTCTGACAAACCAATCCACACACCGATGAACATAACTTTTACTCTCCATCGAACCAAAAGATGAAACTCAGAATATACAATCCATTTAAGCTTATGAACACACCTACAAATATTCATAGGTATAGGATCAACATAGAGAAAGTGCATACCACAATATCGGAGCACGCTCAGAACATACTTCAACACACCTTTCATTATTTCTCATTTTTTTCTCAAAAGAAATTGGAAAATACACAACTTACTCAATCTGTACAGTGTTGACATCAATGACAACATTAATTAAAGCACCACCAAACACATCAATACTTGCAACAATCTCCCCCTTTGTCATTGATGGCAACACATGATGTGAAAAAAACTATCAAAGACAACATACATAATTTTCAGAAGCGACAACCTGCCAAGCATAAACATTTCACCTGATTCTCTCTCCCCCTTTGACATCAATGGAAAAGTAAATTCTTATCATATAAAGCTCTATTCACTCCCCCTAAGGAGTATACCCACATCACATACTGCAAAAATGTACTTCTCTTCTCCCCCTGAGGAGTAGACCTCAATCATCAGTCTAGAGTAAAAGGTATGTGAATCCACTGGACTGATTGACCTCCATATGCACTTAGTTCAAAGAAGGAGGGGTAGAAACCCCTAACTTCCCTCTGAGATACTCAAAAGTATCCTTTGGAAGGGCCTTAGTGAATATGTCTGCAACTTGTTCTTTGGTAGGTACATATTCAAGTCTAACTTCATTCCTCAATACCTTCTCCCTCAAGAAGTGATATTTGATAGCTACATAATTTGTTTTGGAATGCATCATTGGATTATTCAAAAAATTTATAGCACTTGTATTGTCACAATAGATAGAATTAGGTTCATCATGCACCACACCTATGTCCATCAAAGTTTTCTTCATCCAAAGTACCTGTGTATAGCAAGATGCTACTATAATATATTCTATTTTTGTAGTGGATAAAGAAAGTGAATCATGTTTCTTGCTCAACCATGAAACTAATCTTCCTCCAAGGAAGAATGCTCCTCCACTTGTACTCTTTTGTTCATCTACACATCCAACCTAATCAACATCAGTGTAGGCATTCAAAGTGAAATCATTGTCCTTTGGATACCATAGTCCATAGTCTAGAGTTCCTTTAAGACATCTGAATATCCTCTCCACAACTTCAACATGTGCTTCCTTTGGTTCTTCTTAAAATATTGCAACTAAACACACTACATGCATAATTTATGGTCTAGTAGCAGTAAGATACAACAGTCCACCAATCATGGATCTATACATGCTCTAATCAACTTTAGCAAATTCATCATCCTTACTTAGCTTGCATCCAGTTACCATAGGGGTACATACCGGTTTAGAGTCATCCATTCTTAACTTATTTAACAATTCCTTAACATACTTAGACTGTTAAATGAATATCCCTTTATTAGTTTGATTAACTTGAAGTCCAAGGAAGAAATTCAGTTCACCAATCATAGACATTTCAAATTCTTTTTGCATCTCTTCAAAAAACTTTTTACACATACCTTCTTTTCCACCAAAAATGATGTCATCAACATGTCATCAACATATACCACAACTATCAAAATCTTGTCTTTCTCAACCTTTAAGTAAATATTGTTGTCTTCAGACCCATTGTCGAATCCCTGCTTAGTCAAGTATCTATCCAATCTACCATACCAGTATCTAGGAGCTTGCTTTAGTCCATATAGTGCCTTCTTTAGTTTACAAACCATGTTTGTTTTATCTGACAGTGAAAAACCTTCTGGTTGCTCCATATATACTCCAATTCTCCATTTAGAAATGCAGACTTGACATCCATTTGATATACTTTGAAGTCTTTATGAGTTGAAAATTCCAAAAACATTTGAATGGCTTCCATTCTTGCTACAGGTGCAAAATTTTCTTTGAAATCTATTCCTTCAACATGTGAATATCCTTTACATACAAGTCTTGCTTTAATTCTTACCACTTCACCATCTTCATTCAATTTGTTTATGAATACCCATTTCGAACCAATTACATTCTTGTTTGCAGGTCTAGGGACTAGTTCCCATGTCTTATTCTTCTCTATCTGATGTAGTTCTTCATTCTTTGCTCTTATCCATCTTTCATCATTACATGCTTCATTCACAGTCTTAGGTTCTATCTTAGAAAGTAAACACAAGATTACCTCAACCATTTTTCTTCTTGTCTTCACTCCTTCACTTTTGTCTCCAATTATTTGTTCCTCCGGATGATTTTCTGAACATATTTAGGAGTCTTAAGTGCAGGTTCTGGAATTTCTTCTTCTTCTTCACTTTTTCCTTTCTCTTTTTCTTCTTCGTCTTCTTGTATTTGCACATAGATAGGCTCATCAGGTTCAACTTCAGTTATTTCCACCGGTCTATACATAGCTTCATCAACCTTCACATTAGTACTTTCAATGATTTTCCTCAGCCTCTTATTAAAGCATCTGTAAGCTTTACTGTTATTTGAATATCCAAATAAAATTCCTTCATCACATCTAGCATCAAACTTTCCAAGATTTTCTTCATCTCTTCTAATGTAACATCTACTACCAAATACCTTAAAGTATTTCATAGTGGGAGTCTTACCAATCCATAACTCATAAGGAGTCTTAGTGTTGTTACCTCTTATTTGAACTTTGTTAATGTAAATGTAAACAAGTGTGTGTATAGCTTTTCTTTAAAACTTTTCCTTGTCTGTTTTCCTATCTGACAACTTCTATAGATTGAATTTGAAGGCTTTATGATTCTAGGCAGATCTCTCACAACTTCTCTAGAACTAATCCTAACCAGATTATCAAAATTCACATGTCCCATCCTCCGATGCCAGAGCCAACTCTCACCAATCTGAGAAACAAAACACTGACCATCACCACCTTTAATTTGATAGATGTTTCCATGAGTTCTTCCAGCTACAACCATAGTTCCAGATCCTTTTCTGATCTCAAAAGTGTTATCCTGAAACACAAGCTAAAAAAAATTTGTTGCACATTTTTCCAACACTTAAGAGATTATGCCTTAAACCCTTTACATAATAAACATTTTCATTATTGTGTTTTCCATCAAAGCTAATTGTTCATTTACCAACAATCTTAGCACCAGAATCATCTCCAAACATGACTATACCTCCATCATACTTCTCAAGTTTAGTAGACTTACTCTTACGTCCAGTCATATGATTTGAACATCCGATGTCAATTACCCAAAACTCTTCATCATGTCTGGCATGAAAAGAAGTTACTAGAGTACCTTCCAATTCATCCTTCTACACTCCAGACTAGGTTATTTTGCACATTTCTTTTCCAGGGCTAGAAACAAACATTCATCTTTGTCTTCCTCAAGGTCAGATTCATCATTAGAAATTCCCGCATCTTCCTTAACATAATACAACTTCTTGGACTTCCTATCCTTTTTATCCTTATAATTATTATTATTATCCTTATTCTTCTTTTGTGTATCTCTATTTGGACACCTTGATGCATAATGACCAATATTTCCACAACTAAAACACTTAAAAGACAACTTACCCTTGTATTTACTAGTACCTTTCTTCAATCTCCTTGTGATATTTGTTTCCAAATCTTTCGTATCATCATCTTTTATCTTCGTGGCTTTAAAGGTTGCTTCAGTATTCTCCTTATCTCTTGCAAATTTTCTCATCTCAAATGCAGTCAAGACACCAAATAGATGTTCCTTAGTGAATGTCTTTGGATCATACTCTTCTTCAAGAGCAGATACTTTGTCACTGTAATTGTTTGGTAAGGTCATCAAGATCTTCTCAATTATATCTTCATCCTTGATGGTACCACCTTGATTTTTTATTTTAGTTGCTATAGTTTCAACTCTTTGATAGTAGCTTGCAATGTCTTCTCCATCTTCCTTTCTCAAATTCTCAAATTTTTGCTTAGCAGTTAGTTTTCTTGACAACTTTACTCTCTCTTTTCCTCCATAAATGTCTTTCAATTTTTTCCATACTTCATTTGTTGTAGCCAAAGAAATAACTTTCGTTCTTTCATTTTTAGATAAAGCACTAAAGATAGCAAAACTTGCTCTTTCATTCTCTTCAAAAGCTACAACTTCATCAAAAAAGGAAGGTTTGGTTGTTGGAATCACATACTTTGTCTCTATAGCTTTCCAGGTGTTAAAACTGAGTGAAATCAGATAACTTCTCATCTGTTCTTTCCAGTCACTGTAATCAACTCCATAAAACATAGGAAGCTACAACTTGTGTGCCATTTGATCTACCTCAAGCGGTTAAGCTTTTCTCTAAGGAACCAGAAATTTGATACCAATTGTTGAAATGCACGAGACAACTAAGAATGGGGGGGTGAATCAGTTGTATAAAATTATTTACTTCTTAACTTAATCAATTCCACTTTATCTTCAATCTTTTATTAAGTGTGAACATGAAATGCAAATAACGGAAACACAACACTAGAGACACCAAATTTACATGGAAAACCCAATGAGCGAAAAACCACAGTGAGGATTAACTCACAATATATTAGTAATGAAATGCCAGATACAAAGGCTCATTGCCCAAGTACAAAGGCTCACTACCCAAATTAAGGGCTCCTTGTCCAGAAAGAGAGGCTCACTACCTATAGAAAAATACAAAGAAATAGATAAAGATCCACCACTAGGAGTTCCACACACTTCACAACTTGATCAAAAGATTATAGATACAATAAAGTACTATTGCCACAATTCACTCTTCTACACTTTGATTTTTGCACTTGTTCGCACACCCTTCTCTTGCTCGAATCGAATGATGGATGGATATGAAGTTCGCTACAACTTAACTTGCATTTATACCATCTTCAACCTTAGGTACATTCTCCAAGGTAGGCTATACAATTTCATTTACAAATTCAAACTAGGTCGGATACTCAACATTCTCGTGGTGGATAAGAAGGTGAGAGGACCAAATACATATTTAATTTAGGACCCAAACAACATCTTGGATCATGCATACGCTTTCTCAAATTGATGCAAACACATAATGTAACATGTACATACCAGGTTGGCCAAACCTAATGAAAACACCGCTGATCTTTGAAGTACACACATCACCAATAAGATAATCACACATGGATTGCTCAACATGCTTCACCAGTCATTTTACCATCTCTGAGAACAACTCAAATACATCAACAACAACTTCAACAAACTTCATTCACAGAGAAAACTTCACCAGTTCAACCGAGACAACTAGCAAAAACACAGGACCTCTAGAGCAAGTCTTCCGGAGTGCCAAACCATAAGAGAATTTGTCAGAACACATAAACCATCAGAAAGATTAATCTCCTAGATCCGCAAGATCTGAAACCAAATATCAGAAGATTGCGGAGCCAAAGCTTTTCTTCCAATCCATAACCAGATAACTCTAACAAACCAGTCCACACATTGGTGAACATAAATTTTACTCTCCATCGAACCAAAAGCTGAAACTTAGAATATACAATCCATTTAAGCTTATGAACACACCTACAGATCCACATAGGTATAGGATCAAAACAGAGAAAGTGCAGACCACAATACCAGAGCATGCTCAGAACATACTTCAACACAACTTTCATTATTTCTCAAATTTTCTCAAAAGCGATTGGAAAATACACAACTTACTCAATTTGTATAGTGTTGACATCAATGAAAACATTAATGATAGCACCACCAAACACATCCATACTTGCAACAAATAGATTTATGCAGATTGCCACTATGAAGGAGGTCAATTAATATGTTACTGAGGAGGGAAATCCTTTCAATCAGTATGGCGACTCTGAAAATGGGTACCTCGAGTTTGAGCCTGATGATGATAGAGGTGGAAATGTCTACATCATTTTGTATGATCCTACCTGTGTCGTTGTCACACGAGGACAACAAAACACCAATAAAAAAAGGTACTCAAAACTCCCTAAATTTTTACTTACTAGAGCTAATGCCACTTTGAAAGGAGAAAATGTATCACACACGGCCATAGAAGATTCTTCCAAATCTTTTAATGTGTTTCCTACTGAATTTAGTCTCCTGGAGCTTTTGATATTGTGGAATTTTGCAAAAAATTTAAAGTGCAAATATCACAAGCAGAATATTTACGCATGAATCCTAAAGAGCGAGATAGATTAATTGAATTTGTTAGACCAGGACAATCTGAGTCTCATGCTAACTTAGATAAACATATGATCAATTCTTAGGACTCGGTAGACAATGTGGCATCCAACAGTAAAGTTTCTTCATCATATACCTTTGATGATAATCCCAATCCTTTATATCTGTCATTGTTCATAAATTGGTTCAGGTTGAATAACTGTATTATGAATCTAGCGCCTCTGATAATGGTATGCCTCCACAAACCGCTTGAGCCTTGGGATTGAACCTAACCAAGACATTTGGGAAATGCTATTCTATGGATTCCAAACAAGTTCCCTTAATTGGACAGATCAAAGATGCACAAGTTGCACTCACAACCCATCCGAACAAGCGACTTAAGCTTACCATTCTGGCAGTCGATATACCAGCTAGCTATGGCATGCTATTACGCAAATTTTTTTGTAAAGACTTAGACGATGAAATTCAATTGGAATGGTCTTATGCTACTATACCTATTGGCAACAAGAAAGTACGCTTGGAGCCTGAGCCTAAAGCCAAGATAATAGTACTGAAATTAGAGGACCCTAAGGCTCAGATTTTGTTCGAAGAAGCTGAATTTGGAAATTATATGTTATTTTTAGATGAAGATAAAGAAATCAATGTGGTTGATTCAAGTTCAAATTCAGAACTCTAGACAATGGAGTTCAATGGAAGTTGCTCAAATTCTGGATCAGGAGCCAGTGTGGTTCTCATTTCCCCATCTGGTGAGCAATTTCCTTTCTCTTATAAATTGGAATTTGTAAACATCAACAATACCGTTGAATATGAGGCCCTCGTATTGGGTTTAGCTTAAGCAAGGAGTATGGGAATCAAGAAGCTTAAAGTCTTGGGAGATGTAGAATTGATCATCAAGCAGTTACAAAATATTTTCACTATTAAAAATGAAAGGTTAAGATATTACAGGAACCAAGTGTGGGATGTTATTGATTGTTTTGATGCATTTCCAATAGAGGTTATTCCTAAGGAAAGGAATTCCAGAGTTGATTCTTTAGTTGTTTTTGCTTCCCTTTTGCTGCCTCATTTGGATTTCAAAAATAAATCTTATAAGATTGAATTAATTTATTGGCCCAGTGTTCCCGACAATGTTAATCACTAGCAAGTGTTTGAGAATGACAAAGAGATTCAGGCCTTTCTAGAAAAAGTCAAAATATTTTCCCAAACTTTCTTCGAAGGAAGCTCCAATGAATGTAAAGAATTTTTCCCTGATGACATTAGTGAAATGAAACATGGATTCGTACAGTTGAAAGGTGATAGAATTCCTAAAGGTATAGTTTCTTTGGAAGATTTGTTTGATCGACATGATTGATCCATTAAACGGAAGTTGAATGAATCCATCAATAGTTCTAGAGATTTTGAAGCAGTGAACACTGGGAGTCCTGACTCTTCAAAGCTGGTATTTATTGGGAAATGTTGTTCTCCAGAAGAAAGGGAAAATTTGATAGCCTTGCTCATCAAGTACAAGAAATTTTTTGCCTAGTGCTATGATGATCTTAAGAACCTCATGGATGGTAAATTTCAGCATCACATTCCATTGAAGGGTGTAATATCTGCTTTCAGACAAAAACAAATGAATTACAACCATAAGATAACCAATGCAATTTTTTGGGAAATCGACAAGATGTTGAAAGCCAGAATAATCTACTTGATTCATTATTCAACCTGGGTAGCCAACATTGTTATAGTCTACAAAAAGAATGGTGAAATAAGGATCTACGTAGATTTTAGGAATCTCAACCAAGCATCCCTGAGGGATAACTACCTGCTTCCAAACATGGATCGCATCCTACAAACAGTTTTTGGGTCAAAGATAATGTCCATGCTAGATGATTTCTCTGGATATAACCAGATCAGTGTAGCAGGAGAAGATCAACATAAGACGACGTTCACTATGCCTTGGGGAACTTTCGCTTACAACAAAATTCCTTTTGGGATTATTAATTTCGGTGCAACAATGAGCCATAGACCTATCTTTCAGAGACCTCAGGAATAAGATCATTTTCATTTATCTGGATGACTTGATAGTGTTCTCCAAGAAGAGAGTGAATCACCTAAGGGACTTGGAGCAAGTGTTGCAAAGGTGTAAAGAGAAAAACATCTCCCTCAATCCGAAGAAGTCAGTATTTGGGATGACTGAAGGTAAGTTGTTAGGCCATATAGTATCCAAAGAAGGAATTAGAATAGACAATGAACAAGTTAAAGATATTCTCTAGCTAATTCTTCCTTTGAGTAAAACTGGTGTGAAATTTTTTTTTGGACGAGTTAATTTTTTGAGGAAGTTTGTTGCTAATTTCTCTGAGATTACCAAACATATAGTGGGAATGATGAAAGAACAACGAGTCTTCAAGTGGAATGAAGTTGGAAAATAGGCTTTCAATGACATCAAAGAGGCCATTTCCCAGGCCCTCGTTCTGGTACGTCCCAATTTTAAAAAGGATTTCATTATTTACTATTATGCCTCAAAACATACTATATCGGCTATCGACCTACTCCAAGCTGATAAAAAGAATGAACAAGCACCTATAGCCTTCATGAGTGTCTCATTAAAAAATCATGAGCTCAACTACTCTCAGATAGAGAAGCATGCTTTTATAGTAGTAAAGGTAGTTAAGAAAAAAAAAATTATATACTACATTCACATTCAGTCGTATATGTGTCAGACCCGACTGTCAAAAGCATCCTTACTCAACAAGATGTCAGTTGCAATAGCAGGGGTAGTTGGATTGCTAAAGTTTAGGAGTATGATTTGGATCTTAAGCTTACAAATTTAGTCCAAGGAAGAGGACTCTGCAAACTCATGGCAGAAGAGCATAATGAGCAAAAGGATGTGGAAGACCTTCCTTTGGTTCTAATTTTTTTCCTTCAAGACGAGTGGTTCTAAGAAATTTCTTATTTTCTCACTTAGGAAGAATGTCCAAAACATCTTTCAAAGAAATAGAAGAGGAACCTAAAGCTGAAGGTGGGTAAATATGTCATTTGGGAAGACACTCTGTATAAGAGGGGATTAGATGGCACATTTTTAAAGTATGTGGATAAAGGTCAACAACAAAGACTGTTGAGAACGTTTCACAGTGAAGCGTGTGGGGGAATTTTTCCTCAACTATGATTGCCTTTAAGATCTTGAGGCATGGTTACTATTGGACAGGCATGTTCAAGGATGCTTATTACTAGGTGGTGAGATGAGAAAAATATAAGTTGTTTGTAGGTAGACCTCATTTGGCAGCACTTCCACTTAGGCATGTTGTAATTGATGAACCCTTTCAACAATGGGGCCTAGATTTCATAGGAACTATTAGTCCCTAGTCAAGAAGAGGTCACACTCACATTATTACAGTAACATACTACTTTATCAAGTGGGTGGAGGCGATTCATGTGAAGAGAACTACTTCAAAAGTGGTTTGCGACTTCATCAAAGAAAATAGTTTAGTTAGGTTTGGAGTTCCTTACAAGCTAGTTATTGATAATGCAACAAGTTTTTCTTCTAATGAGATATCACTATTTTTCTATGACTATGAGATCTCCTTATCCCATTCAATAGATTATTATCCCCAAGGAAATGGCCAAGCTGATTCTATTAATAAAAACTTGGTAAGTATCATAAGGAAGTTGGTGCATGAGAATCAAAAGGATTAGCATAAGAATCTCTATGAAGCTTTATGGGCAGACAGGACCACACCTAAGAAGGTAATTAGGATGACCCCTTTTGAGCTATTTTATGGAGTAGGAAGTGTGTTGCCTCTTCCATTGGAGCTATCAGCCTGTAAACTACAAACTGTGATTGAAGATCAAGAATTTAGTGATGCCTTGGAAGAGAGAATCCTATAATTAGCCAAGATCAAGGAGCAACATGATGAGATGGTGGAAAAGATAACTTTGCATTAGGATAAGGTCAAAAATCTCTTTGATAAAAAGGTCAGACCAAGGAAGGTTATGATTGGAGACTCGGTGTTGTTATGGGACAAACGCATGGAACCTAAGGGTGCTCACAAGAAATTCGATGCTCTCTGGATTGGTCTACTCAAAATCACTCAAGAATGTGGGCCTAATACCTTTCGTCTGGCTTATCCCAACAACACTCCCCTACCTATTCCTTAAAAAAATTGGGATCTCAAGCTCTACCAGATCTGAGTGCCCTTTGGGGCTTTCCTTTGTAAATAGTCGGTCTAGGGTTTTGTTTCAATTTTGGTTGTGCCTTATTTGTGTCAGAGAGTCTCAGTTTTGATAATTTCTTGACTTTGTTGCCCATTGGATAAGAAACTAATTATGTAATCTTGTTTTTGGGTTCTTTGCTTCATCCTTGTCAGTCTTTGTCCCCATTTAGAGCCATTTGTTACCTAATTTTTCCCCCCCCTAAAAATCATACTCATTTTTCAAAATTTTGGCTAAGTCACATTCTAGCGATGTTTTGAGTGTCTATTATAACTCGGGTGATGTTTTGTCAAGTTACTCTAACTCTCCATTTTCCCACCCTTTAGTGCTTCCTATTTGTTTTGAAAACACCAACGGTGTTTTCCCTAGTTATATGAACGTATGAAACTCTCGCTTTGATCTATTTTCTAGCTGAGGTAATGTTGGAAGTGTGTTATTAAGTTCGTCGAACTCTCCTATTTACCGCCTAGAGAGAAACAATCAACTTCATTGAACGGGTGGTGTTTTGTAGCTAAGTATGAACTTGGGCGGTGATTTACAAGGTTATGTGAACTACCCACTTTCTTGCCCGCATAGTCATTCCTTTTCAAATTTTTGAAAAGAAGTTATATTGAGGTAGTGATCTGAGAGATGACATGTTCTGACATGTCAAGGAATTGCATTTAATTTATATCTACTTCCTCATTTATCGCAAGGGAATTAAAAGCGAAATTCATGCCAAAAATAGACATTCTTTAGTTGTGACATTCACTCTGGGAGACATGAAGAAAAGAGAGAATACCAATGCAGACTTCTACCCTTAGAGTCCAAGTTCATTCTGAGGTATTTTTTTCCTTATCTTTTCCTTATGATTCCACAATTTTTAGGCTTATTCTTCCCTACATTTTAGATTACCTAGTGAAAGTCTATTCAAACCTTAGTAGTCCAGAAATGACCAAAACTAAGTGTCAAGGGTATGAGTACATCGCAAGGTTAACATGCGACATGCCTGAGATACAAAATACTAAGCTAGGGCCAGTAAATATGAATGAGATTAAAGAGAAATTCAGCACTCCAAGTCCCCCACCTATCGCACAAGGATTAACTAAAAGCGGATTAGTAGAGGCAGCCACCTTTCTCGCAGTTGTTCAATGCCCAGAATTGATTCTAGAATGTATAAGACATTATAATGCCCAAACCCAGGAATAAGAGTTGAGGACAACTGCTTGGTGATTAAAATTCAAAGGGACACCTTTGCCTTGTGCTTGAAAATCCCTGAAAAGAAACCCTACTCGCCCATGGATTTCACCAGCACCCAAGTTGAGTTTTCACTTAAGAAAGGTTACTATCAGAATATAATGGCAAGGAATTGGTTGGCAAGAACCAGGGGAGGCAAATCACAGTTACCCTAGAATTTACATAGGAATCATTTTGTAGAAGAGATATCTAGCATGGTTATTTTACTACACAGAGTTCGGGGAAATGAAGATGCCTTTGGTTTTCAAGAATGGATGTACTTCTTTGTGCAGATTATATTGGGAGGAACCCAATTCCTAGATTGGGAAATGATTATCAATGACAAGCTACACAACTAGCAGGTTTATTTTCTAGCTAATAGGGCATTTTTATGTCCTCTTATTTGATTTATGCTATTGTGAATACTAGACCTTGGCTAGGCTTGAGGCCAAGTAATCTCCCTCGTGATCAAGTACCAATTTTTGAGTACCTAGATAAACTATAGCTGAATAAGAGCTTTTCTCATCATAGGAGGATATTAGACACCTTCACTATGCGAGTGACCAAAGAAGTACAAGGGAAAATTGAAATTTGGCTTTCACCTGAGGCTATGCATTTTTTTAACTATTATGGCAGCCATTTCATTTAGTTTCAGAGGTTCTCCTATATTAGGGTTGGTGGTTTCACTGGTTTTCTCATCAAACTTCTAAGGTACCAAGAAGACAAGTTTGTAATGATCGAGGTCTGCAGGCAATTAGTGAATGTCAACAAGAGATTCCAGGAGCGGAGAAGGGTGACAGTGCAATTCCTAGTTGGTTTCGGCCCTTACACATGTCATTCCATGTCAAACACTCTCAATATAGGAAAGGAAATAACAATGTACAATCTATAGACCTATGATGAGCATTTTCCTTTTGATCTTAAGGATTATGTTAAAGATAATTTGAATTTGGGTCCTGATTTCCTCCATTTGCCTACTCTGGACTATTGGGAAAAAAAATAGATGAATTTGAAGTGAGGAGTTGGATGAGATTGTCTTTGAGACAAATAGTCACTTATAATTTGAGCTTAGATGTATAAGGAATTGAGGACGACAAGTCAGATTTAGTAGACCCAATTTTCACAGATTTAATAGCTAGTCGACCCATTCCTCCTATGGATTGGAGTAGTAAAGAGAAAAAAATAATTGAGGCAAGGACTGGTGATGTTTTGGAAAGGACACAAGAGTGGGTGACTGAGAAGAAACTAGAGCAATATCATCCTAATACTAGATCACAAAACGCCAAACCAACAGGAGGTAGTGATCAACCTTCTGTAATCAGTAACTTCTGGGGTTGCTTCACAAATAGAGAAATTTTTAGCTTAAGGTGATGGTGGTGAAGAACCCTCTAATAGGAATACACTTCAATCAACTTGTGGAGAAGATCTCCCAAATTTACCTAATATGGATCAGGAGAAAGGGGATGAAGGAGGAGGCTCGATGAATTAAGTAATATTGATATTAGTTCTTCCTCCCCATCACCTCGGTCATTACCTGTCAGGGAGGTTGGTGAACCTCTAAAACAGAGATCCTCCCCACTCTTTTCAAAAGGTGTTTACAAAAATACTCCCACAAATAGAATGTTATTCCCTTCCTCCAGTTCTAAAGCAACCAACACCCCTAATACTCCTGTTTGGCTGGAAGACACTCTATCAAGGAAGAGGAAAGCAGTACAGCTATATCTCCTAAAGTAGGATATGGTAGGGAAATTACTCCAAAGGACTCCAAAGCCGAAGAAGTTGAAAACTATTGCTTAATTAATTGATGATGTTAGATCAAGAAACTTATTCCTAGAAGTTGCTCATCTTGCCGCACAAAAGGAAGTCACCCAAGCAACAACTAGTGACTTCGATGTTGACAGAATTGATCTAGGCCCCCCTACTCAGGATGGAAATGTACAAATCTTCCAGGTACCTGTAGTGAGAATGGTTGAGAGGTTCAAGAAAGATAAAGAAAGTAAAGATGAATTGAAAAGGAAAATTCAAGTCTTAACTGAGTGCTTGAAAATAGCTTTTGATCCACCACCTCAACCAATATCTCAAGCTGAGTCATCCTCTGACCCCCTGGCTTTAATAGGAAAATAGGCAATAAGCAAAATGAGGATTTTTAAACGTTTTGGCAGAATCATTAAGGAATTGAGTGATGGATTAATTAGAAGAGGTAATCAGATTCTTTTTGAGCCTCCTAGGTTTCTACAAAGGGCAAGTGCTTCAAGAACAAAGGTTTGAGAAGAGATTACCACTGCTGAGAAAGAAGAAAGGGTATGGAATCAATATGTAAATGAAATCAAAGCTATGATAGGCTTTGGGATGGAAAATCTAGCCACTGAGTAGGTCATACCTAGTGTTGTCGATGCTCGTTGCATGATCTAGAACAAAAGCATGGAATGGAAGTTACAAGTCACAAAGCAGGGCTTACAAAAGCTTCAGAAGGTCTGAACTGAATGCGATGCAATCTTAGAGGAGATTCATAAAAACCTTGTTTCCCTCGGATATCAACTTGATAGGGGAGGAGATGGGAGCAATGAGAATGTTAAGGCCTTGGAGAGTGAATTTCATAAAATAGTTAATGAAATTTTTAATTCTCAATCTTTCGACGTTAAGCACTTGAGAAAATTCAGTGAATTGGATCTCATCCTATCACAGGCTACAGGGCTCATAAAGACCTATGATCAGAGGATTGAATTCATCCAAGATAGTCAACTGGTCGGGAGATTATGAATGGGAAACATAACTGTTCCACATAGTAAGGAACGTCCACATGTCACCAAGGCTTTCCAATCCTTGCGTAAACAACTTGCCACATCTACAGAATCTGGAAGTGAAGTGCCACCTCATACCTTTTAGTTGTTTTATTTCTTGAAAAACTTAATTAAAATTAGTTATGGGTAAAGAAGCAGTTACTCACCCGCTTTATTTATATGTATTTATCTTTAACCATTTTCTCTCTAGACATCATTGGAAAGGACATGATATTATGCTATACAATTTTTTCGTGAAATGAAATCTCTATTTGTCTATACACATCTAGCTTACATAGATAGCCAATATTCTTAAATTTGTGTGTTTAAGGTGGATCTGGATGTTTATGCTATTTATGTGTGTTGGTGTATGTATCCATCTTTGTATTTGATTTTAGTTCACAAGTAATACTGGGTTGATATTTCTATTGCTTCATCTTATGCAAACTGGTCTTTGTGCTCGTATTTTTATAATCTGTTTCATGCTTACTGGCCAGTATTTTAACAATCTGTCATATGCAAACTGGTCTTTGTGCCAATATCTTTATTACTTTTCTCTACACTTGATATTAGGGATTTTCCTTGTATTAAGTTTTACCTTTCCTACTTTCGGGTTAAAAGCATACATATGTTCAGTTATCTTAGTCAAATTCATTGCATATTATACAAGGGAGTTGTACCTCAAAAATTAAGAGGAAATTCACAAATGAAATTGTGAACTTTCCAGAACTATTGGGGAACAATCGTACCTTTCGAGCATAATTACTCATTATTTCTCAAGGTGCCCAATCTGTTAGCCAACAGGTATCTACACTCCTATTGGTCAAGGAATATTTTAAGGGTAGGGTATCCTTATTTGAATATACACCATTCGATCTTCCCACAAAAAAGAATGATCAATGACTCACATTATAACTCACTCAACGACTAGTTCTTGGTTTGATATTTGTCTCGGGCTAACATGGTAGCGAAGGGAAAGGATTTTCACAAGCTGACTTCTCCTTCACCAATGGATTTGATTTTCTGTCTAGGATGAGATATGAATATTATATTTCACCCCAAATTTAAGAAAATTGTTTCAGGATTTTGAAGAAGAGATGAACAATATAGAACTATATATGTGCATTTATATGTGATTTTTCTATGTCATTCATGTCTTATCTTTCAACTTGTGGAGTTGGTTTATGTGAAGGAGAGCATAGTGTGGTTGTGGATTTGTCCAAACATTTGAGAAAAATGTGCAAATCCATTTTGTGAGTTGTTTGGATAGAGGAAGGTCTATAAATCTTTTTTTTTTTCACTTCAATGTATTTTGAGGTTGGTGCTCAATTTGGTGAATTGGTGTCTCCTTTAGGTTGGTTCCTATAAACTACTTTGGGGATTGGTGGGTTAGTGCCTGCGAAAGTAATTGTAAGATCTAAATTATTTTTGTGAGGCTAGATTTGGACAATAGATCCAAGCAGCTTTCTCACTGTGGTTTTTCCCTCTAGGGTTTCCACATAAATCTAGTGTTATCTTGTGTGATTATGTTCATTTCTACTTCTGATTTCATTAATGATGCTTTGATGTTCATTGGTGTATTCATTAAAGTTAAAATTTAATGATATATCGATTCACCCCTATCAATATATGTATGTGTTCAATAATTGGTATTAGAGCAAGGTCCCTTGTTACAACTTAATCGTTGGAGGTAGATTTTAGATTTGAACACATGGCAGGTCAAGATGGATCTCACTCAAGTAAGACACCACAGTTTTGTGGGAAAATTATGCTTTTTGGAGTATAAGGATGGAAGCATACCTAGCATCATTAGGATTTTATGTAAATGGAAATATGTCATGGATGGTTATACTGCTCCTACAACTCCTACAATAGATCAGGATGATAAAAAGGCATGTGAGTGTAATGGTAAATCTAAGAATTCTATTATGAGTGGACTAAAAAATTCTAAATTTGTCAAAGTAATGCATTATAATTTTGCTAAGGAAATTTGGAAAAAACATGGCATCTATGAAGGCAATGATAAGGTCAAGCAAGCCAAACTACAAACTCATAGAAGCAAGTTTGAGAGCCTAAAGATGAAATAAGAAGAGAATATTGTTGACTATTTGCTTTGAGTGGATGAAATTATCAATGCTATCAAAGACCTTGGTGAAGAATTGAAAGAACTAGTAATTGTCAAGAAGGTACTCAAATCTCTTTCCCAAATTTATGATGCAAAAGTTTCTACTATTGAAGAATCTAGAGATTTGGATAAATTTACAATTGATGAATTGTTTGGATCTCTCACTGCTTATGAAATGAGGAAAGTATGTAAAGAAACATCAAAGAGAATTTTCCTTCAAATAATTCAAGAAAGAAAGGAATGAAGATTCTGATCCAAGCAATGAGTTTGAAGACGAGGAAGTTAACTTTGTGAGGAAATTGAAGAAAGGTTCTAGAAAGTATCAAGTTAAGTTACCTTTCAAATGCTTCAATTGTGGTAAAGTAGGTCACTATACTTCTAAGTGTCCTTTTGGGGAAAATAAAAGTAATTATCAGTACAAAAATAAAAAATAAATTTTCATAAGCATAAGAAGAACCTCTACTCAAAGAGGAGAATATCTTATCTCAGGAACATGATCAGTGTACTTCAAAAGAAGAAAGGGAAGAATTTATATTCATGGTAATGGAAGTTTTGGAAGATGAACACAACCATGTAGAAGATGGTGAATATATGCCAAATTTTTATGAAGAAGATTGTGAAGTAGATCTAGAGGAAGAATTAATCTCTGCATTAAGTGATTTGTAAGCGAGAAGGAAAGAGAATAAAAATTGAAACTGGAAGAATCTGAAAATATGGTTATTGGTTTGAAAATTAAGATAGAAGAAGCAAAGAGGATAGAAGATTCCTTGTTAGAAAAGTTAAATGAAAAAGAGATGGATTGTGAAAGGCTTGAGGCTAAAATTGTATCATTGAGAAAATATTGTAAAAAAATTAAGTGTGAATTGGACAAAAACTTGAAGTATGAGAAGAGTACTGAAATTCTAGATCAGATCATAAGTAACCAAAGGTCACCTTTCATCAAGACTAGTCTTGGATTTTATGAAGGTCAACATTCAAAGAAGACAATTTCAAAACAATCTAATGAGAATGCCTCCAATATTTCAAAGTTTGAACAATACAAAGAGGCTGAAGATAAGAAGGAAGATGGCTTTACCAAAGTCGACAATTAGAAGAGAAGATCCAGAGGTCTAGCTCCTGCAAGACAATCACTCATAACTAGCTCAAATTACTCTTTATTTGGTTATTGCTTTGCTTGCAATCAATTTGGTCATAAGGCAATAGATTGTAGAAAATTCCCTACAAGGAAGAGTAATTTTGTAAGCAAAAATTATTTTTCACCTTTAGTTGATTTCAATATCATATGTTACAAGCGTAAAAATTTTGGGCATAAGGTAAAGTTTTGTAGAAGTGGCTTCCAAAAGCCTCATAGATAGGAAAAGAAAGAGAATGTGAATATTTCTGCTAGTCAGAAGGAAGAACCTAAAAAGAAATAGAAAATGGAGAATGAAAATCAGAAGACTGAAAAATCAATGATTGTTCAAATTGCTTTTCATGCTCAAGAAAATTCATAGGTCATTGACAGTGGGTGCTCTAGTCACATGACTGGAGATAAAGTTAAATTCACCATCTTGAATAAGTGGAATTGTGGTTCAGTTAAATTTGGTGATAATACCACTATAAGGATTTGTGGAAAAGTATCTCTAAGCATTGATGGAAGATCTAGGATAGATGATGTTCTATACATTGAAGGACTAAAGCATAACCTTTTGAGTGTAAGTCAGATGTGTGGCAAAGGCTACAATCTCACATTCCATGCTCAAGGATGTGAAATCAAGAAAAATAAAAGATTGTCGCAAAAGAAAGTAGGACTGAATGTAATTTGTATAATCTTATTGAAGCCAAAGGTAGAAGTTCTCTTTTGGCACAATATGATGAAAGTTGGCTATGGCATAAAAGAATGGGTCATATCAATTTTGATCAAATCTTGTGATCATGCCACCACTCATATCTAGGGATATAATATCTAGGGCATGTAACTAAAAGGAATGTGAGGTGTGTGGATGAATAAAGAGTAAAGTTATTAGATGGAAACATGGAACTTCTAGGTGCTATCAACTTTGCACACCTAATTGACCCAAATTAAATACTAAATTGACACATCTCAAACATATATATATATATACATACATACATATATCTATATATACACATACATATATATATATATATATGTATATATGTATGTATGTATATATGCATATATATGCATATATATGTATATATATATAACAATTTTTTTACTTTAAAACAACATTCAAACTGTATTTTAAATTTTATTAAAATCCTAACAATCAAATTAAATACAATCTCAACTATTGAATTATTGTGTTCCCATTTAATATAAAAACATATTTAGTTATTCGGCCTTAAAGCCATTATTTTCCTTGTATAAAATATGTTGATCACATTTTACATTATTCATCCCAAGAAAGAAAGAAAGAAAAAATCATTCCAATCATTTAATATACTTATATAATTGATACTTTGCATCTTTATTTATTATAATGTTATAGAACTTTTAGAAAGCATTAAATTATATCTAAACATGTTCATGAAGAATATCTTCATAGGTAGCGTTCCATATATGAGTCCACAGTTGTGTATTTTACTTTTGGGTAAAGTTGGGAAGCTTCTACTCCATTAGGTCCAATTTCAAAATTATAAAGATCACCTTTGTAGAACATCTGATAGAAATGTGCTATTCCAATCTTCTCTCCATATGGTTGATCTAACATAGACATTGCAAAGAGATCAATTATGTTAACATCTCAATATTAAACATTTGCATTAAACTCATGACAAACAATTGTAACATACCTTCCATGCCTGCAAGAAAATCCTCAGCAGAAATATATGTTTTAATCAAGCTCTTTCTTGATAATTGTTCCCATTTTTCAACCACTTCCTTTTGGGAAAGAATATTCAAAGGTGGCCTAATATACATAGTCTTATTCAGAGTGCGAGGATCATCAATTGTTTTGATTGTGTATATTCCAACATCATCTTCATCTACCCAAACAGCTGTCAACAAAATATATATACCTTTTTATTAAAGTAATTTGATTAGTAAGAATATATTATGTTTTTACTCATCTTATATAAGGCATGCACTACTTTAGAATGTATTAAGAACATAATCTATTATAAAAACCTTTGACATTTCCATCTCCATAAAGCAACACTTTGTCGGAAGGAGGCATCACACGACCAAGTTGAGCTAATCCACCAACCAAGTAGCCAGCAAATATGTTGGCAGATATATAAGTGTGAGGAATGCCTGCAGCTTCTATTGCCTCTCGAACTTTTATTTTATCAATAAATACAATGTTGCCGGGTGCCATTGCATGCTCCATTAGTCCTGGATCCATCCCAAATTCTGAAGGAACAAATCTCTGAAAGCAATGGAATTTATATTTTTTATGTATTAGAATAACATTACATACTATTTGTTATTTTATTTTCCAATTATATAACTTTGACATTATTTCCTAGAAATAGTGTCGTAATAGCTACCATTTACTTCTTTTTCCCAAATTTAAAAAGCAAACAAACCACAAACACACTAAGATAGTCCAATGTACAAATCCAATTTATAAAAGTATTAAAATTGTAAAAATACTTAAAAGAACGAAAATAAAATAAAATTCTAATAGAAAATATATATTACCTTGATATCTATTAATAAAAAAAATTACAAATATTTATATTTATAATTTATTAAACTTACCCATATATTAATAATTTATATTAATATTAAATACTATTGCTTCTTATTAATATTTTAATTATTTAGATAAAATAAAATATATATGTGGCCTCCATTCCAGACCATACCTTCCTTGCTTTTACACCAACCCATTCTATACTGTTAAAAACTTAACGAAAACTGTTTGTTCTCTTTCTTCCTATGGGCGGCTTTTTGGCCCTTCATTGCGTACTGGTTTGGTATGGTCAGATACCGACTCCCACTTTACTTACCAAGAAAACGTTGGCCCACAAAATCGCTGAAATGTCATAAATAAAACTAAATGGTTTAGATTATTGTTTTTTAAATTCTCATAAAAGACTATCAATGTGATTTGAAAAGTTAATTAAAAAATTAAAAACTTATAAATTTATTATAATGTCTTTAAAAATATCATATTTTTAAAAGATTTAAATGTTAGATTCAAGATTTTTGGATAAAGTGTTTTTTCTCATCATATTCTATGATCTATTATCAGAATGAAAAGCAGAAAGAGAGAAAAATAAAATAAAATAAGACAAAAAAAAAATCAAATCTTCAGAAAAGAAAAAGATCCAAACTTTATTTCTTTGAAGGAGAAACCCTAAATTGAGGCTGTGTCATGCTCGGCGTTGAACAGTAAGAAAGCTTTTCCCTTCATTAATGATTAAGTGCAGGCTGTTTCAAAATTCATCTATGTTTTTAAATTTATCTTTTTTATCTGTATATTTTTGAACTAATTATAATTATAAATTTGGCATTTCTTCTACAAAATTATCATAAAAACTTTCTCAAATGTTCAACTTTTCTGCTTATCCATTATTAAAGTCCTGAAATCTTCTACCTATAAAAACTCCTAAAAATATTCAGCAACGCCTACTGATATTTTAAGAATGGGAAACAGCAGCTGTGATGTGTGAGGTGGACAATAAGTGGTGAAAAGTAAGCGGCAGACTGAGAGATAAGGCCAAAAGTTCCGTTTAGCGATTAAATGAATTGGCAGTACGGTGAATAAGATAAGCATGTATTTTTTTTTATTTTTTTTTCAATTGGAAAAAGTAATAAAAAAATTTTACATCAGAGAACAGCAATTCAGCTGAAGCAAAAAAACAGATCCAAACAGCAACAAGGCTGCTACAGGACAACAAAAGAACAGCAGCAATAAGATGTTGCAAGAAGAAAACCAGATGAGAAATACAAACCAGCATTGTGCCAATCAGCATGAGAATATTGATAAGACGGTTTGTATGCGGCGGAAAAGCAGTCGGCGTTACAGTCGGCGATCCTTCATTAAGCATTAACGTTTTCATATACTTCATACTTTACAGGACTCGATCTCTCGATCTCTAAAAAGAGATTGGTATGATGTACAGAAAGTCGAAACCTTTCTTCTTTTCTCTTGAAACGAAGGGTTTACAATTATTTGAATTAATTTTTATATAAATATTTTTAAATATAAATTAGTAATATATTTAGATTGACAAATTTAACAATTTATAAATGAAAATCTTTGCAGAAGTCCTATTAACAGATAGAAAAATTATTTTATTTTCCTTGATGTGTTTCTGATCTGCTTGCTTCTTAAGAAATATAGAAAGATGTCAACTATTGACTCAGCAGATCTACTCTATTTTCACAGATTCAATATCGCATGCCTAAAATCTGTCAAAGAAAATTTGAGAGAAATCACAGACCTTAATATTTCCAGCTTCTTTAATGGCATCCACCAATTTGAGCTGTTGAAGGATCTGGTGACGCATGTGGTTTCCTGCAACTGCACTTATCACAACATCAACCTGCTTCACAGCATCTACAAGGCTTCCGTGATCATCAAATGAAGCCTGCACAAAATGAATTACAATGGAAAGAAAGATCCACATAATTTATTGTCCAAAGATAAGCATAGAATTACTTGAAAGAAAATGGAAAAAGGAAAAGTTCACTGAAATCAGCAAAGTTGAGAGATGCTATCAAGTAAACTACATTGCCTAGATTTACCTCCACTAGTTTGGCACCATCCTTTTTGAAGGATAATAACATCTGCACTTTCTCAACATCAGAGACAACTTCTTTCCTAAATAAAATGAAAGTAGGATGGCCTAGAGCTATGCTGGCTTTCGCAATCCTTCTGCCTATGTACCCTGTAGCTCCCACTATTAGAACCCTGCTACTCTTCTCCATGCCTGCTTTCAAACTCTTCCTTCTTTAATGGCCGGCCAATCACTTTGGTAAAGAAATGGTGCTTAATCCTCTATATTTATAGTAGAATGACTCTAGTTTAACATAAGTTGAACATATAGCTAGATTTAGTATGAACGAAGGGTGTCGCCAGTATAAACTGTTCAATTAACTAAATAGAATTTTTTTTTTCTTTATGCTACAATTAATGTGAGATTACACTAGATACTCAATGCTAAACATATTTATATGCCCATCTTCATCTCCACCTTTTGGAGCTATAAAGCTACTTTATAGTGACTTTCTATCATGCTGCAACCTGTAAAGAAAATATTTGTTCGAGTTAAAATTAAAATAAATGTAATATGTGAAGGTTAAGAAAAGATATGTTAAAATATTTGAAAATATATAATGATATTGTGTATATGCAATTTTAAGTTTAATAGAGTAAACTCAAAACATAAGCAACGTGATTAAGTATAAGGGTTAGTAAATATTTATAAAAATATGTAAAATCTTTAATAAAATCATTTTTTGTTGCATCAAAGAAACGTGGTTATGTTAATGGATAATTGGATGTGAGTGCTCTTGCTAGAAGCATAAGATTGCATTCAAGTAGTTGATTAAATTGATTTGGATTGAGGACAATTTATAGATTTTTGGCTCAAGGAATGGATGGATAGAGTCAAAAAGAAATATCAATGGTTCATATTGGTTGAGATTCATGAGAAGACGGGAGGAGGACAAGTGTTCTCATGTGGTTGGAGAAGATGGAGGGAGAGGGATTAAGAGGAGAATCAATGGTGGAGATGATTCTCCTTCGGTAGATTAGATGGACTAGTTGGAAAGGGTACTTGGGAGTATTCTTGAAGTATGGACAAGTCCTTTGATCTATGTGGCATGGTACCATGGCCATGTCATAAGTACAAAAACTCACCATTTGTGTACAAAAGGCTCTTATCTTTGTACACATTGGAGGATGTGAGCGATTTGATCAAGGTTTAGTTTGTGCATGTGGGCGCTGATTAGAGGATTAAGTGGATTGTTGATGTTTGTTGGACAATCAATCTCATTTATTCTTCCTTGTTTCTATTGGTAAAGTGTCGGTTTGTTGTTAAACTGTTGCCTTCATTATGGTGTCCCTTCTTGTTGCTCATGCTATTGTGTGATTTGTCTTTTTTGGTCTATGTATAAGGGTGGGAGATCCTTTCAAAATCCCTCTTTCCTATACATAACTTTGGTCAAAAGGGTTTGCTTCTAATAAAGAAATTGATATTTCTCAATATTTTTTAGATAAATGTTATATTTTTTAAAATTAAACTATAAAATTAAAAATATAGCTCCACTTATTAAATGTAAAAATAAAGCAAAAGATAGATTAAAATTAATCTATTTCTTTATTAAATATATTTATTTTATAAATTAAAGATAATATGTTTATATTGCAAAATTGTTAATGAGGTAATTGTGTTAAGTAAAGACAAATTAATGAACAAACAAAAATGATTGAGTTGTTAAGTAGAGGGAGACTCTTGATTAGGAGTCAAAATTAGATAATTTTATTAAATAAAACAAATTATTGATTAAAAGCAATTATTAATCGATAGTGAAAAAAATATATGTAATCAAGAATGTTAGATAAATAATATAATAATTTTAAACCAAAATAAAATAATCAAATAAAGATACACAATTTCTAGAAGGAAATTATTCAAAGAACCAAAACAAATAAGTTATAAATTCTTAAAGATAAAGAGAAGTTATAATAAGAGGCAATAATGTTGTACTTAAAGTGAGAACAAATAAAGACAATTAAAAAGTTGAGTGCTCAATTTTTTAATGTTTTTGAACATTTGAAGATATCTCAGTGTATAAAGTAGAAAAGTGTTGGAAACGTGGAACATGCATCAAGTATAGTCATACTAGAGACAAAATTTCCTAATGGAAATATTCAATATCTTGGAGGTAAAGATTGCTCTAGAAAGTGCATTCCAATAATTTCATGGGTTCATAAAAGAGGGAAAAGTTTTGTTATAATTAAATTATTAAATTTGGTTTAAATTGTTAAGTAAAGTATAGATATTTTACAATAGATTTAAATTATTTTATTTATTTAAGGTTTATATTATTATTTTTATTTTTAAAAAATTGTGTTTATTTAAAGTATAAATTTATTTATTTTATTTAAAAAATATTTTATATTTTTTTATTATATCAAAAAATTATATAATAGTATCAATAAATATATAAATTTATATAAAAGAATAAGTTGTATGATAAAAATGGTGGATAAAAATAAGAAAAAATTCAGATTATTAATATAGATAAAAATATCAAGAGAGATATTGATCTTTGGTTTACTAAAAACTATTTTATTTACTGAAGAGTTATTTTGTTTTACATTAGAATTATTATATTTAGTTAAAATTTCTAATTTTAGCTTTGAAAAAATTACTATTCATTATTTTGATAATTGTTTTGTTTTGATTATGTATATTTCAATATAATATTTATCTATTAGACAAATATCAAAATAATATATACACTTTTTACTAAAACAAATTCATTGATAACGATATATTATGTTGTTACTCATATTATATAAACGTAAACTAATTTATAAATAAATTAAAAGCACAAAAACCTTGGTCATTTCCATTTCTAGGCATCGCATGACCAAGCTGAGCTAACCCACCAACCAAATTATATTTTATCAATGAATAAAACAATATAATAATCAAATAAAAATAAAAATAAAAAATTAAGTTAAAAAAGAAAAAAAATAAAGTTAAAATTTATTTATATAATTAAAATATGTGACCGCCATTGTAGACCACCTACCTTGCTGTTACACCTAACAACCCCTGCTGTACGGTAAAAAAATCTTATTGAAAAGTGAGTTTGATTTTTGAGCATTATTTTGTAGTAGTTGTTATGAGTAGGTACCGACTCCCACCCTTCCGCAAACAAATCGTTGACCCAGAAAATAGTTGTAATGTCATCAACGTATAGTTTGAAAAGTGTTAATTTTATAATAAAATTATTAAATTTGATTCTCACATTACTAAATTTAGTCTATATATTTTAAATATGAAAAATAATAATAATAATAATCAGTGATGTCATAGTATAGGGATTGGTGATTTAGATCTGCAAGTATATTGATTTAGGTGGAATGTTGTGGAAATACAAGGTATGTCAAGTCAATTTAGGGAACTCAAAGCTTATGAGCATGTTATTTTAGTGAGGATTTGAATCATTGTGTGGTGGCTCCTCTTTTGAGGTGGTTGTTGTGGATCCGTTCCACTCATCACGTTTGGTGGATGTCGTTCTCGAGCCTTCCTGGTCAGTTGTGCTGAGAAAAAAAAAGGGACTCCTCAAATCCATTGTTGCTTCGCGGCCTTAGTTTCAAGGAGTCAGATTAGTCCCCTCTGATGTTGGGGTTGTCTAATCTTAGTTGGTTGCTCTACAGTTGTTGGTCAGTTGTCTTTGTTTGTTTCCTCCTAGTTCATGTTATGTATGAACTAGCTTCTTTCTTTGGCCCATTGGGCTTTCTGTGTGAAGGGTACATCACCTTGTAAATGTTGCTTACTTTATCAAAAACAATGTTACAATTTAATCATCATATTGTGTAGGACATTTGAAGAATGTTTTTATTATTTTTCTGCTTAATTCATCTAATATTAATTTATTACATTAAAAAGACCAATGAGATTAAAGGACGCTTCTATATCTTTAAAGGTTATTATTCTTTGCATTATGTATAGTCTAAATAAATAAATTCATATTACTAGTATCCCTATCTTAAATACTTTAGACATATTAATCTTGAGAAGTTTTTTTAGTGAAAAGCTATTTTATTTATTTGTTTAAGAGTTATTTTATTTTATATAAGAATTATTTTATATATTACAAGTATATATAATTTTTTATTTTATTAACTTTTTTATATTTTTCAATATGTATTTTATCTTTGGAAAAAGTCACCATCTATTATTTCTATTATTATTCAGTTTTTTTTTTACTTTATAAATTATATATTTATATGATAATTTTTAAATGTTTAATTTAATAATTTAATTTTTAGAGTATATATAAAGTGTATTGTGGTTTTTATAATGGTGTTTATTATAATTGATAATATAAGAGCTGGATAAGAGATAATTTTATATTAGAAGAGAATATAAAAATATTTTATTTAATGTTAAACTTAAAGAGTTATTTTATTTTATTATATTGTTTACTTTGAAGAACTATTTTATTTTTGTATGTAAATTTTAATTTGACTTTATAAAAAATCCAATTTATTCTTTCAAATTTATTTTGTTTTGTTTTTTACTATGAAAAGTGTTATAAATTATTTTATATATATATCAACAATGTTTTGGTTTTAATATGATAACCACATGGAATTCCTTGAGGCCACTATAAAATGTCTCTACATAATTATATACTTACATGTTTTTTTTATAGTTTTAATATTTTTAAATAAATGTGGATTATGTTCTAATTTTTGTGTACATGGTCACAACATGAGTCTCCATTGTAGATTGGATTTAGTCATTTTGATTTCAGATTGATTGGTAATTAAAAGAGGTGTGGATAAAAATTGATATTCCTACAAATCTCCAAGAATCTTTCTTATGCATAATATTTCTTTAACTATCCCAAAAGCTAACATATATTCTACTTCTATAGAAGACAAAGTTGTCACTAACTATTTAAATTTCCAAGAAATAATCGTCAACCCTAAATGAATTAAGAAACTTGAAATAGATTTCATATCTTCCATATAAATGACTATGTGCACCAAGATGGGGGACCAAAAAGTGGTCAAACCTATTTTGAAAAAAATTAACATAATGCAAGCATGTTATAATGTGTTCACATTATATTTACCCTAGAACACAAAATTACTCTTTTTTGAATTTATAATGTGTGTGTTATAATGTGCAAACATTTCATTTAAAGTTTCTTTGAAAGTCCACTCTTAGGCTTGGATTTGGCTTGGACATCTAAACCAAAGGCTTGGACCTACATGTGACATGCCCAAAGACATGTTTGGCATAAAGCATGGAAAAACAATTAAATGTTAAGCAAATTCTCCATCATGTGTACATATTTTTCTAAAAAAATGTTATAATAACATCAATATCTCTCTTACCTTTCTAATAATGTAATTTTTTTCTATATTTCAAATACATTAAAGTTTTGATCTTCAATTTATTTTAGTAGTGTATTTATTTTTTTCATAACCTATGTATAGTATTTTTGGTGTCATTTTTTATCCACTCATCTAAATGTGAAGAAAATTATATTCTTACATTCTAAACTCTATTCAAAAATAGTAAGGGAGAGCATACTCAAATTTTAATTTTTCAAGATGTGTCACTTTGAAAATTCATAAAATGTTATATATTCATTAAAAAAAAAGCAAAGAACTTAGGCATAAACTACATGATATTAGTTAATTTTTCATTGAAGAGATTTGTGAAATACTTTTAAAAATTAAACATTTTAGGGGGAGCACACCAAACAGTGTGTTTTTTTCTTACAAAAAGGGGAGCACTTTGTGTCCTCCCCTTATTTAAACATCTTAATTTTTACCAATTTTTTTAAAATTAATAGTTAAGAAACTAGATTATGAGCACTACGAATCTTGTTATTGTCACATATTCAATTTTTAGGTGTGATCCAAGATCATTTTTGTTAATTTCAAACAAAAAAGTGGCCATTTTTACTCCCTTTTCATTAGGCCCCATTTTTGTGCACATACCCATATCATTGACATAATTAGAATCTGGATATCCAATTGATGTAAAATTTACTCTCTTGGAGTATTTGAGCCCAAAGATTTGAGTATCTTTTAGATACCAAAGAGCTCTTTTCTAAGTTATTATATGACTCTAGAGAGAACTCCAACAACAAAAGAAATATCCAATTATTTTGTTGTTGCATAAATCAAAATTCCAACAAGTTGTCAATATTTAGTTATATCATTTAATGCTATAGAGTCATTTGATGTAAATTTTAAACTTTATTCCATATTATTAGAGTAGCAAATAATGAACATAAAATTTAGAACTTCCACAAAAGAATCAAGTGCAATAAAAATTAGCTAATAAACTATCATAGAACATGTTTATATATAATGAACTCTCCTTGTATATATAGGACAAGGATGAAGTAGGAAGTTGAAACAGAAATACTACCTAACCAGGAGTAGGTCCAAGATATGTGACACATGTAGAACACTTGGGACAAGTGTGATGGCATAGGTCAATTGTCTGAGGTGAGACAACTAAATTACTAAGTGAACTTACTTGCTAGTGTGAATAGGACTACTAGGTGTAGGAACCAGATAAAAGATAACTAGATCCATAAAGATTATTTTCACACTAACATCCCACTACGTGATATTTAACAAGTAATTCATTAAAATATGAGTACCAAAAATGAGACTTAACGAGGTACTCATGTACAAAATAAAAGTCTCTCGCAAATGGAGTAAAGGAGAAAACCCAATGGGAAAAATATCCTCTCCAAAAAAGAGGACAATATACAAACGGCTCAAGACCCCCCAAGGACAACTTCCTTCACCCCAAGAAAATGGAACAACACAAGATAATAAGGCGGTGCTAAAGTTTTAGTGAAGATGTTTACAACTTGATCCTCAGTACGTAAATAGTCTAACGATAGAAGATTGTCCTAGATAAGTTATCGAATGAAGAACATGTGCATTTCAATGTGCTTTGTTTGTTGATGTTCAACTCGGTTGTGAGAAATGTGAATGGAAATTTGGTTACCATACCAAAGTATAGTAGGATGATCAAGTAGAAGACCAAACTATCATAAGTTTTCAAATTCATAGTACTCTTGGCTAGCAAGAACTTCTCCTCGATACTAAACCTCTGTGGATGATAATGCAATAGTATTTTTTCTTCTTGCAAGACCATCCAATTGTACCATAACCAAGACAAAAATAAACCTAGAATTGGACTTTTGTGATTCAACATCTCTTGCCCAATATGATTCAGTGTAGCCTACTATCTTTGGAAGACCCTAGCGTGTATTGAATGCCAAAATGATTTTTTTTTTAGTATACCTAAAAATATGCTTTGATACCTTTAATGACTCTCATGAGGGTTATGTGAAAAAAAAAGACATAGCAAAGGTGATATCAGGACGAGTGTGTGTCAAATACAAAAGGATACCAACTAACTATTTGTACAAAGTAGCATAAACACTAGGTGGTGTACAAGTGGTAGACAAAGTGACACTAGACTAGAATCATGTAGGCACAGACTTACAATCAATCATATGAAAGTGATGAAGCAATTCAATGGTGTAATTATATTGATATGGAGATCCAGTGTAGATTGAAGAACCTGAATACCAAGGAATGAACGTAGAATCCCAAGATCTATCATGTATCAAAATGTGTCATCAAATTATGTTGAATATTAGGAAGCATAGATGAGAAACTAGTAGTAAGAATCAAATCATCAACATACAATACTAGTATCAATATATCATCTCCATGTCTGTAGATGTAAACTATTTGATTTGAGTGGCAAAGGGTGAAACCAAATGCAAGCAAGAAACAATAATGTGGGAAATGTGAAACCCTAGGGTTTTAATAGGTTAGATACTTTTCACAACAAAAAATTATAATTGAGATTGGAAAGGATATGAGATTGACTTGCAACCTGAAAGGTGAGTCAATCAACCTTAAATTTGAAGTCTTTTAGGGGTTTGAAATCTATTTTTGATGAAATACTTTGATGCAACTACTTAACTATGAAAATACAACATTCTATCATGAATTATGGAAAACTGGAAATTGGAAGACAAATTTGGGTTCCAAAAAAGTGAAAGGCAGACATAGAGGTACCTAACCTATAAATTTAAGCTTGATTTTGCTAGACAAGGACACCTAGGGTGCCCTTGTTTGAGTTGATTTTTCTCATATTTGAAAAAGCAATTGTGTAGCTCTTTGTCTGTGGCTTCTTCCTTTTGGATCTTACTATCACATCTTCATTGGTTGTTGGGATAATTGAGTTTATATATCTTGTCAAGTTGTAGGGTTTTAATGCATTAAGAAAAAAATAGTCTTCAGTCTTCTTCAGATCTGTAACTTGCACATTCAAAGAGAAAGGAAGGGTTGTACCATATAGGGGCTTGCCTCAATCAAACCTCGTGTTGGTGTTTCCACCTCCATAATGGAAAATTTGATGAAAGAGAGCTTATCCTTTTGAGGGATAGAGGCTAAATGATAAATTAATTATGAATCAACAACTTGCTATGACTCACCATTCAAATCTAATCTCCTTGATGGACTGAATTCATGATCATCACCTTCAAGGATTGATTGTAATTTGGCTTGATTTGACTTGAAGACCTACAAGTGAACTATTACACATAAAACAAAATGTATATAAACATGAACATGAACTCACATAACATATGACATGATGCTTGGATGATGAAGTGCTGCAATAATATTGATAATATTTGCTCTTGACTACCCTTGACTCATTTTTAGAATCTTCAATTTGCTCCCATTTATAAATTACCTCCCTTCTTACTCAAAATGAGAGGAAAACATGCTTAAATATGCATTTTAATTAATCCTTTTGGGTAGGGGTCGACCTAGGGTCATTTTCAAATCATAAAAGCCCGCCAATAAAAATTTAGAACATTCAGATATTTATTTTTTGGACAAGGATGCCCTTGACAAACTTTTCTAACACTTATTGGCTCAAATTTATAGGGTTGATAGGGAATTAAACATTTTATTAATATGGCCCTGAAATTGGTAAATTATTATTATAATTAAAGTTGTAGGCAAAAGAGAGTGTCAAAGGTAGTGTGAAATTGTAAAAAGTGACAATTTACGACACTACAGAAACTATCAATCTTCTCATACCAAACCTTAGGAGCTTGTTTGAGACCATACAAATAATTACAAGGCCTGCAAACTTGATGCAGAGCCCAGCACACCCTTTCTTACAAACTCTTAGCAAACAAATTAATTAATTAAAAATCATACACAAGGCTTGAACTACATAAAATCAAGAATAAAAATTGGACTTCACAATTTATTTCAAACTTCCCTGACACTTGTAAATTACCAAGAAAATTGGAATTACAATGTTACACATCCTTATGCCTAATGCAAACCACAACAAATCTTATTTAGATTAGATTTAAATAAGCAAGCTACAGCAAATAAAATCTTAGCAAACCAATCACCACGTCTCTAGTTTTCTCCACAAAAATCTTGCCTACAAAACTCTACTATGTTGAAGACCTCTCTCCAATTCTTTATTCAACATACATAAACACTTCCAACTGTAGAAATACCTCTAGAATTCACATCCATGAATGAAGAAAAAACATTCCCAAAATCCCACGCCATGACCTTTCATCTGCCACATTCACCAAAAATGGTTACAAAAGACTCCTCAACTCCCAATTCCCAAGATTGGAAGAAGAGAATTTGTCAAGGAAAATGAAGAACTTAAATTTTTTTATTCTCTCTCTTCATCCTCAAATTCCAACGCCCAAGAAGGCTTCTACTGGAATGTGCTTTGAAAAGTCCAAAAATCAAATATTAATTTGCATAATCAACTTGCCAATGTTAAACAATAAATGGCAAGAAAGCAATAAAGCAAATAAAAGGAGATCAATCACACATATATCTAGATTCAAGATAGAACACAATTTTTAACATGGTTCACCATGAAGGCTAAATCCACAAACAGCAGAGGATTTCTCTATTTTTATTAAATCTAGAATATCATCAGTCTATTACAGCATACACAACAATATATACTCAACCTGCAGCAAATATACTTCACTCCCTCAATATCTAATAATAGTCAACATGTAGTCCACCAGATGCAGCAGTGAGAATCTACCTCAAAAGGAAAGTAACCGCAGAGTTGGCAAAGAATTGAATGAGGTGGTTGTAATGGTTGGGCTTCACTGTCCAATAGCCAACAAGATGGAACCAAATTATTTATTAAATGTTGGCTTGCAATTTTAATTTATTCACTAGCAACATGAAAAAACAAACAAAAGACAAAATAAATAAAATCATTTTTTTGGTTAATGCTAGATAGCTTGTTTTCCCGAGATGGTCCTACATCAGACACGTCAGGTAGGAAAATTTTGTGAGTAGTACTCACAAAATGGAGTTGAGTAGTGGGACTAATCTTTCAGGTTGAATGCAACCTGCAGCAAACTCCATCGTTGGTTGAGGTGCACTAAAAATTGTTTGCTTCTTCCTCTTTTTCCAACATCTTACTAAAACACATGCCTCCTTCCTCCAACAACGTTGCACCCTCTTCCTCCTTCCCCTCGTGGACTCATGTATACCATGAACCATCCTCCTCCACCAAACAAACTCTCCATTCTTCTCATCTTTCATGGGTTCCAACCCACCACAAACTAACCACCTCCACCAAAATCCCTCACCATCCTCTACAACTTCTATATGTAAATATGCATTATCCATGCACCAATCTATAATTACATTTTCTACTTTCATCTTTGCAAATAAACCAAAATTTACATTTACCTCATCCTTCTTCATGGTTGCAACTTCATCCTTATCTACGACATCTTCAGTAACTTTTCTTTCTTCATGCTCAACTACAATCTCGTTATTTCCTTCTTCTACCTTTTCATCCTCCAAAGGATACTCATCTATTTTTGTATCCTTCTTTTTCTCCTCTACTCTTTTGCAACCACATTTGTTATGCCTTTAACAAGACTTAATTTTGCTGCAATTTTCTTATCTTCTTTCCTCGTGTCTTTTTATTCACTCAGTTATGCCTCCAATTTTTCCAGCTTATCCAATCGCTTGTTTATATTTTCAATCATCCTTCATGTCTTACTTTCTTCATACCATCTCCATGCTTCCCAAATCATAGGCTTCTTCCTTATGACTATACCCATCTCAACTACTGCAATCTTCCACAATTCTCACCTCATGCTCTACTATATGACATCACACTCTCAATCTACAAAATAAATTATTTAGTAGCTCCCTAGCTCTCAATTGCTTAAGGCTTCTCTACCTGCAACAATCCTCACAAGCTCTCCACAACCACTTCACTCTCTTGCAGGTCCTGGTGGATCCTCTCCACTCTCAAGACCCCCACTTTGATACCAAACAATGCAAAGCCCAGCACACCCTTTCTCACAAACTCTCAGCAAATTAATTAATTAATTAAAAATCACACACAAGGCTTGAACTATAGAAAATCGAGAATAAAAAGTAGACTTCACCAATTATTTCAAACTTCCTTGCAACTTGTAACTTACTAAGAAAATTGGAATTACAATGTTACATAGCATTATGGATAATGCAAACCACAACAAATCTGATTTATATTAGATTTAAATCAACAAGCTACAATAAGTAAAATCTTAGCAAACCAATTACCACATCTCTAGTTTTCTCCACAAAATCTTGCCTACAAAACTCCACTCTGCTGAAGACCTCTCTCTAATTCCTTATTCAACATACATAAACACTTCTAGTTGTAGCAATACCTCTGGGATTCATAGCCATGAATGAAGAAAAAATATTCCCAAAATCCCACACCATGACCTTTTAGCTGCCACATTCACCAAGAATGGTTACAAAAGTCTCCTTAATTCCCAACGCCCAAGATTGGAAAAAGAGAAATTGACAAGGAAAATGAAAATTTTAATTTTTTTTATTCTCTCTTCATCCTCCAATTCCAATGCCCAAGAAGGCTTCTACTAGAATGTGCTTTGAAAAGGCTAAAAACCAAATATTAATTTGCATAATCAACTTGCCAACAAGCTCGAACCAGATTATTTAATAAATGTTGGCTTGCAATTTTAATTTATTCACCAACAACATGAAAAATAAATAAAAGACAAAAATGAAATAAAATCATTTTTTTGGTTGATGCTAGATAGCTCATTTGCTCGGGATGCTCCTGCATCAAAACTAGTGAAGAGTCCTAGAAAAAACCCAAAGGTTTATCCATATAGATCTCTTCATGAAGATCACCATGTGGGAAGGAAATCTTCACATCCATCTGATAAACTGGACATCTTTGAGATGCAACAATAGAAAGAACAAGGCAAACTGAATCCATCTTGGCTACAAGGGAAAAGGCCTTTGAGTAGTCAATACCTTCAACCTATGAAAACCCTTAGCTATAAGATGTGCCTTGTATCTCTAAATAGAACCATCAACTACCTACTTGGTGCAGTACACCCACTTACATTGAACCATATTTCTTCCCTTAGGAAGAGAAACTAAATCCCATGTATTATTCTTCATCAATGAAGAGTGGTCCTCTTCTATAGCACTATCCCACTCTAAAATAATGAAAGAATCTAAAAAACCATGTGAATATAGAGATATAGCATGACCCAAAGGACAAGGATTCCCAAAGTGTGGAGGACAAGAATGAAAGGGTTTTGTTGAACAATGAGAAGGAAGTGTGGGAGGAATATCTAGACCCCCTGATTGTATACTAGAACATTATTAGTTAGTGTTGCTCTTAGTTCTTTCTTATAGCTTGTTTAGTTATTTTTATTTTCTTTGGTGTTTGTTTTTCCTTTGGGATGCATGCCCTTTCAATGTCTTTTTGTTATATTTTAATTTGTTAATATTCTGAACTTCTAGGATTAGTGCCCTTTCCCTAGTTAATTAATAATAAAAAAACCAATGATGCACTAGACTTTAGCCTTAATACTGAATTTTTTTATGAAATAAAGATAACCAAAAATGCAATTATCGGTATTTCACTCAATCACAGATACTATAAATGAAATATTCTAAGGAATTTGACCAAATATTTGAGTTGAAGGTAGAAAACCACCATATTATAGGCATAGATTTCACACATTAACCCTACTTTAAAGAACTTAACAAGATTTCCCCAAGTTATTCGTCTTAAAAATATAAAATATAGATACAACACCACCAATGGAGAGAGCATTTAAAATAAATAGCTATTGCAATGGGATTACAACTTTCAGCAAGATTACTTGCACTAAAAATATAAGAGTTCACTTATTTTCCAAAAAAATTGACCTTTGATAATATTTCTAAGACTAACATATATACCCATCCTAGGTTCCTGACACCATCCATACTAGAGCAAGTCGGCTTATATCATAAATTGATCCTTGGGCCCAAAATGTACAATTTACATAGATGTTTTCAAACAGGACCCAAAATTAAATTGTACATTTTGTTAGTTAGCGCTAAAGAAATAATTACCATAAGATTCACTCATAAAGGAGTGGTTTATTACACCATTAGAAATAATGAAATCAATGTGTTCATCAATGTTGCTACCATTCGTCCTATAAGCTTGGGAACTAAGCTTGAAATTTTTACAATGCTTCCAAAACTAAGTTGAAGTTGGGAGAAATGGTTCGCTAGACTCCTGCCTTCTTCACAAAGAAGGTCTTCTTGACCTGCTCCACCACTTCCTTCATCTCTAGAACTCTAGTGTGGAAGATATTGGTGTTCCCTTGTATTCGCTTCAGCTCCTATGTAATATTTTTCAAGATTATTCTAATGAACTCATTTATCATGGTAGCAACATGGACAACCTTGTTAGGGTTTTCCCAAAATATCAAGGAAGGGCCTCAATAATATTATCAATTTTTTCCATGACTACATTTTAAAATTCATTCCTTATACCAAAATTCTTTTTGCAAGCCTTCAACACTTCAACCGTCCACTTAGTGGCTTCAACCCACTCTGGATGTATATTTAGGTTTCCATCAAACAATACATCTTTGTTTTGTGATTTTTAAATGAAACCCTAGCCATTTTTTGAAGTTGAGGTAGGTTTTCCTCTAGTAGTAATAGCTCTTCATCAAGAGTCTCATAAAACTTAGTCATTGTACTAGATTCATCACTTATCTTATGGTAGCACTATATGGCTTCATTAATTAGTCTACTTCATTGTGTCTCCACTAAGTCCCTCCAAGTCATGGTAGGACTTACTACACCTCCAATATTTATTTATTTTCCCTTGTTCAATACCTTTAAGATCATAGGAGTGTGTGTATTTGAATCCACATGGCCCATCAGGTAGTTGATATATGTTGTGAGCTCCCCAAAATGAGCCTTAAGCTCTTCTTTGGTTTTATCATCCTTGTCCATGCAATCCAATACAATACCTACTAAAGTTTGGAGGAATTGTCTCTCTCCCTCTCATGTGTGATGGCCAAGATTGAATTTTTGCACTTAACAAATTTTTGGCTACATATCAGTCTCAATTTTATCAATAATAGGAGTCATGAATTGTGCAATCCTAGCTCTAGTGGAAAATTTTCTGCTCTTTTTTGCTTTGGTTGAGCCTTCACCATTCCCACAAACCCTAAAAAAATCTCTAAAATAGGCTTATATATTCTCTATCTCCTATGAATGGTGGAGCTTAGCCAAATAGGCAATATTGAATCCCCAAAGAAATTTCTTGATGTATGTCCTCTCAGTAGATTTGGTTATCTTGGATGAGTAGAATGAGGAGGAATTGGAGGAGGAGATAACGGGATCCCCACTGAGGTAAATCTTAGAGAAGGAGTTGAAGAAGTTACCAATTGATTCAAAATATGGGACTCTTCTTTAGAAGATATCACATCATCTTGATTCACACCTTCTTCCAAAGCTCCTACAATTATTTGAATCTATCCTTGCATCATATCAATTTTTATCTCTTCCTCCCAAATGTGTCTTTATGAGAAATTTTTGTATTGAAGAGGAGGAACTAGTATTTGTGCAGGAGGAGGAGGTAAAGGAATAGGAGTAGGTGATACTTGAGCTACCTCTTGAGTAGTAGAGGATATGTTCCTCACTCTTCTTTGTAGAGTTTGTTCTTCGACATCTTCCTCATATTAATCCACAATCATTTCCACATTGTGAACCTCATCTTTCTTTTTCTTGGTCTTCTCTGGTGCTACAATGGAAATATCCTTTAAGAGTGAAAATATTTACTAAATTTGCATGCATGTTTGTGAAAGCTAAATACTTTTACACACATGATCATTCTAGGATTTACATGCACCTCAAAGTGTAGGAAAAATATAATGGTGAAATTTTCTTACCCATACATAATTATATTGATAAATGACATAATTTATACAAATTGATGTCTCTTGCCATATGCCACCTAACTATCCATATCATACTTTAATATACACTTGATCCTATTATATCACTATGTTCGCATAATCCCATACATTTTTTAATTTTATCCATGTACACGCATACTACCTTGATCCACTTATTTTTTGGGCTCAAGTCAAGTTTATGGTCATGGGGTTGACCTTGAGTCCCTATACCTCGACCCCTTTAAATATAAATTTTAAAAATCAAATTTAATCTACTCCCACCAAACATTTTTCCCTCCAAGGGCCAACTAAACACACACTAGCATGATTTATTGATATATATTTATATTTAAATGCATTCAAAGTATTCATTTAATCATTAAATATCTTGATGCATTCCAAGCATATAATTTGCATGTTCACACCTAAATTAGAGAAATAAAAGGAATCTAGTTCTTTTTTAGCATTCTTAGGAGCATATGCATGTATGAAGAGTGGTGTTTCCAATCTTGTGTACACACTTTTGAAATTTGACTCAAGATAACATGCATTATTGTGACATACTAACAACCCTATGAAGGTATTCTTAACTACTACCAACCCTCAAATATAAGGAAAGGAAGAGGAAGTCAAGACAAGCTAGGCAAAGTGAAAAGTATAATTCTATATATTTTTATATCAAGTCCTCATGTACATGATAGATTTATGACAATGGACTCAATCCCAACCCTTTCTCTCAACTTGCACCTAAAAGAAAAGAATATTTTAATCTTGAGGTAAAAATCACTATGATTCCCTATTCCAAATCCGGGGGTATATCAAACTCAAATCTACATCAGACTATGTATTCTTTGGTCATCAATCCAAGTGCATATCCTCTTATTTACTTTCCCAAATAATTATTGTAATTATTTAAGTTATGAATTATCATTTATTAGTCTAGGTTAGTTGTACTTATGTGTATGCACATTATAAAATTAGCCTAGACTACATCTAAGGAAATATTTTTTCTTTATAACATCATTATTATGTATTAATTTTGAAATAAATGATATCTATCCTTTATCTACTATTATTGTATTTGTGTAGAAAGATAAAAGAATTTAAGACTTGATTAAAATCGTTGGATGTGGTACATTATAGAATTTTTTTGTTTGTAAAATAGCTTGAAGGAACATGTAAAAATCATCAATTCGAATTGGTGTGAAACAAGAGGACAAAAGTGCATGCTATATGCTTATTCCCTCTATATTTTATTCTCATTTTAATACATGTGCAAAATTACAAGAACATGTATACTAAAATAAAATGTGAATCTTGTGAAATCTAAATCATTACAATAAATATATATTCCTAATCTATTAAATTATACATAAATAGAAGATAAAATCAATAATAATATGCTCCATCAAATTGTTACGAAAAAATATATAAGTATGTCCATTAAACAAAATATTTTACCTAATAACAATTATATATATATACACCCAAGACATTACCTTCCGCTCTATCAGAGATTGAGTTGCCTCTAAAAATAAAGAGTTGGTAACACATAATAGAGGATGCAAGACAATGGAAATAATCAACATCATTCTCAATGCAAAGAAGCTTACATGGAAATGTTGAAGAATATGGTGCATATAAATAATAGGAAATGGTGTGACAATATGAAATGAGTAAGATTCGAGATGGCACAATGATGCAGAGGGATAAACAATTGCAAAAACAAAAGTGTTTTCAGATTCTGTTGACTAAATTTAATGTCTCAAAGCCCACTTGTTAGGGTGAACTCAACGAAACAAGTTTCTTGATTAAACCCTCAAAGAAACCTAGGGTTTTGACAGTCTTTATGACAAAGAGCACACTCAAACCTTCATAAATCACACAAATGATTGAATTAGGACTTCTCCTTTGGTGGGAAACTGGGAAAAAACCTAAAGAAGAACTTCACCAATTTTCATCAATTTTTGATGGTGTAAACAAAAGTTATGAATTTTTTAAGCTTGCTAGAAACCCTAGTTCTGAAACAGGGTTGTTGGTAGTATTTTTGTCATATCTTGCTCAAAAAAACATGAAATCAAACCAACCAATTGAATTAGATTCTTAAACAATTATTTTTCATCCCATCCATTCACAGATCTTGACATGGCTCCATATAGGGTTGTACAATGTTGTTTTCAGACTATAATTGTAGAAAATTGACAACAAAATAGGGAATTTCATGAAATCTTGCTCCCACAGCTTCTTGGAGCATGAATTCTCATTGATTCAACATGAATGAACATAAAAAATATTTACCATTCAGAAATACATGCTTTTCCTTTAAAAGCCTAATTTAGCCTAATGTCTTTTTGCACTTAAACTCGCAAAATATGCATTTTTTCCCTCCAAACCTAACATGTTCTTAGGAATAGAAAAACCTAACCTAAGTTGGTAACTCACTTATAACTCCACTCGGGTGGGTTAATATTTCCCTTTTACAATATTTTCAACCTCCTTAAATAACATAACTAACTTGTGACCTACTAGAACTCCTTAACAAATTCAAATATTTAAACATAGTCTTTTGGAGGGAAACTCCTCTAGACCTTATTACAAACTCAAAAAGGATCCCATTGAGTGGGAGTCCATGATAAAACACAAAAATGGACCTCTTTCATGAACTTTCTCATCAAAATCCAAAACTTCCATTTTCAGGTTGCTAGATGCTCCTGCATCATACTCCTGAAGTGGGAGAAATTTTAGTTCCATCTCAAATGATGGTCTTCTTCTTTTTTTTCTTCCAATTGTGTTGTATTCTTAGATTTTCTCTAAACTCATCTTGATCCTCTCTATGCTTGGCTTTATCGGCTCTATGTTTCTTGGTTTTCATTCATTTGTTTCGCTCCTCCTTGTATCTTCTCCTTCTCGTTTCCTTCTCAGCTGCAAGACTCCAAAATTATATTTCTCTTTCATATACCTCATTACCGCTATCCATTTCTTCATCCTCTTCATTCTCTCCTTGGTTTTCACCTATACAAACATTATCATAAACATAAGTTGGATAAAAACCATGAGGCCAATGTGCCTCTTCACTAGCTCCTTGTGCATGCTTTCTTGTTTCTTCCTTTATCTCAACTATACATATATTCTTATCAACTTTCTTATCATCACCAACCTATTGGTTCCTTGACTGTGTCTCTTTCCAATGGACCTTTGTATATGTTTTTTCTTGAGAACATTTTTCTCTCATTACCTCTACACTTGCTCTTAGGCTTTGCTTAGCTTGAAGACACTCTTGATCTTCTTTCATGCCAATGCCAATTAATTTGTCTTTTTTATTTGCTTCATCTTATCTTTTCAAGGCATCCATATGTTGCCTTCTTCTTTTCTTAATAATATTTTTACGGGCCACTTCACCTTCTTGCGCATTGGCCAATACCCAACATATTACTGGTATCCTTCCTCAAGCCACTGTTGTACTACAAGCTTAATATATTTCCTCAACTCTGTCATTTCTTTATCAAACTCTACATCTTATCTTATTGCCTTTCATTTTGTCCTTTTTGAGGCTTTCTTTTTGTTGCATCTTTTATTTTCTCTTCTCAATTTTGTGACACCTCACCTAGAGATTCTCTTTCCTTTTCCTATGCCCAGTATTTTGGTACCCAATTTCTTTTTAACCTGTCAAAACTTTCACACACATATACTTATCAAAAAACCCATGAACATTCTTCCCAGACCTTTTAGGTTCTGCTACCAATAATGATGCAGAGGGATAAAAAATTGCAAAGACAAAAGTGTTTTCAGATTCTCTTGACTAAATTGAAGGTTTCTTAAACCCCACTTGTTAGGGTGAACTCAAACAAACAAGTTTTTTTCTTAAACCCTCAAAGAAACCTAGGGTTTTGACAATCTTTATGGCAAAGAAAACACTCAGACCTTCATAAATCACACAAATGATTGAATTAGGACTTCTTCTTTGGTGTGCAACTAGGCAGCAACCTAAAGAATAACTTCACCAAATTTCATCAATTTTTGACAGTGCAAAGAAAAGATGAATTTCGTAAGCTTGTTGAAAACCCTAGTTTTGAAACAAGGTTGTTGGTAGTATTTTTGCCATATCTTGCTCAAAACAACATGAAATAAAACCAAACCAATTGCATTAGATTATTAAAACAATTCTCTATCATCCCATCCATTCACAGATCTTGAAATGGCTTCATACAGGGTTGTACAATTCTTTTTTCATATTGTAATTATAAAATGTTGACATAAAATTGACAAAAAAAAGGGTATTTCATGAAATCTTGCTCCCAAAACTTCTTGGAGTGTGTATTCCCATTGATTCAACATGAATGAACATCAAAAATAGTTACCATTCGAAAATACATGCTTTTCCTTTAAAAACCTAATGTAGCCTAATGTCTTTTTGCACTTAAACTTGCAAAATATGCATATTTTTCCTCCAAACCTAAGTAACATGTTCTTAGGAGTAGAAAAACCTAACCTAAGTTGGTAACTCACTTACAACCCCACTTGTATGGGATAATATTTCCCTTTTACAATATTGGCAACCTCCTTAAATAGCATTACTAATTTGTGACCTCCTAGGACTCCTTAGCAAATTCAAATATTTAAGCATAGTCTTTTGGAGGGAAACTCCTCTAGACCTTATTATATACTCATAAAGGATCCTATTGAGTGGGAATCCATGCTAAAACACCAAAATGGACCTCTTCATGAACTTTCTCATCAAAATCTAAAACTTACATTTTAGGTTGCTAGATGCTCCTACATCACACAAAAGATTAAAAGTAGCACAACAAAAAGACACACAACCATATTAAGAAGAATGACACAAACAAGTACAAGATAAAGAATGACAAGTGACAATACGAAAGTTTAAGTGGTGCATGTCATCTACAATTAAAAATAATTTATATAACAATTATGATAAAATCATATTATTAGTACGATTTAGTAAATTATAAATTAATTTTTTATTAAAATTAAAAATTAAAAATATATATATAATTATACTCATTAATAAATAATATTTTACGGAGAGAAATTAGTCATAATTTCTTACTAACTAGAATAAAAGAACTACTAATTCTACTTTAAATAAAAGAAATAACAATGGAAGAATAATAGTTTTATTTGGCAAATGGCATCTTAAAAAAATAATTAATACAAGAATATTATGTACTTATTTAATAATATTATAGAAGGGGTGATGCTCTTAAATTGGTAATGACATGTATGATTACAATACACCTTTTGGTCACCACCCTCACGTCCACCATCGTGTATGACACAAACACGAGTATTACTAAAATATTGTGCAAAATGTTCTGTAAAGTGACATTTGAACACAATACCAATGCAAGATAATTGAAATCATCTTGCGCATTCAACAACCAACTTATCATTGTGTAAGATGTGTCCAACAAAGACTAGATAGAAAAATCTTAAACACTTGAAGTCACCAAACAAACACGTCTCCAACATCAATAAATTCATGCATTTGAATCTAACCTGCACAATATGTAATATGTTATTATAGCCTACCAAACTGATGTAGGGACTTCCAGAGGTCATAACTTTTGACTCGGATGTTTGTTTGGGTTGAAATTTTATAGGTGGATGCATTATATGAGGTGGCATGCAAATTCCCCTATACACCTTGAATTAGTTGACCCCATTTTGGCACTTTTTGGGGGCTTGAAACTTTCATCTTGGCCCTCAAAATGGCAATTTACTATTTTTTTCTAGTTTTTAAAAAGTAGTTTTTGTTAATAACTCGAAACTCATGTTTCGAATTTAGGATATTAGTTGGAAATTCATCCTACCTTAGTTTTAGGAATTTTTTGGGAAAAAACTGGACTCTCAAAGTTATGCATGTGAAATTCCTAAAACGACAAAAATCTGACAATTGTCGAAATCTGCCAAAAAAGTAATTTTTTGGTTTTTTTGTTTTTTTCAATTTTTTTGGATATAAGAGAGATTTCTCTCATTTTAGTAGCAGAGCTGGTGAATAGGAGATTTTTGTTTTCCAACTATTTCAAATCGTTGACTATCACACATGATTAATGGCACAATTCTATTGAGTGTATGTTGTTGGCTACATCACAAACAAATCTTCAACATCAATTAGTTCATGCATTTGAAATTAAGATGCACAGTGTGTAATCTATTATTGTAGCCCACCACAGTGATAATTGTCTATGTAAATGACCTTTTAGACAAATGAAATAAACCATCTAACTTGAATGCATTGTTTTTGTTACATGCACTTTGGTCAAAACAAGTCTATTCTTCTAGACAATTTGGGGAAAGATGAGGAATGTGACCACTTCTATGTGCTCACTGGAATCACCTTTTATTTGAACTCTTACTCAAACTGCAATCAACCTGCTCCAATAGAAAGCCAGAAAGGATAAACAGTGACCATGATATGAGGAGGAGAAGGAATGTTTAAAAAATATTGTAACAAGAGTTAAAAAGACGAAAGGAATTGGCACCAAATATGTCTAACAAATAGACATTGAAGAAGCAAATGGTTAACGTCTTCGTCATTCTTGAAATAGAGGGAATGTCTACTCAGTTTTATGAAGTCCCTTTTAGTTAATTGATGTCGAGTCAAAACCTTACCACTCGGTGGAAATTTCGACCTTTGCCCAAGCCTTCCAAGACCATGTCTTTAGCCAAAGGCCTAAGGAAAACCACCTCTTTCTTAATAGCCCTCTTTCATTATATAAACTATGTTCCTCTTGAGAGTGTTGTATTTTTTTATTTTTCTGTGTATAATTTATTTGCATCAATGTTTTGGATCACTCTATGATCCATCATCAAGATGAGAAGAGAGTTGTGATATGAAAAGTTGATGGATCACAGAGTGTGATCCGAAACGTTGATGCAATAAATTATACACAGTAAAATCCAGAAATATAGCACTCTCATTGATTATGGACTATGGAAATCTAATGTCTCTAATACACTCCCCTTCTTATTTCAACCCAAAGCATCCCCTTCAAAATTACTTCCAAGTGTAAAATTATCGATAAGTTGATTGAGATCTCTAGAGGCTTTGTCCTCTTGCCCATAATGCTTTTTGAAAGTTTTCCAGGATCTAGAAATGATATCACCTTTATCTTCGTCCATCTAATAAGTTATAAGGATTCATAAGTTATAGTCTAACATAAGGGTTGATCTAAGATTTAGACATCTTTCTAGAATTTCATTTATTTACATTGATAATGATCTAGAATATCTATTTTCAGAAAATTCCTCTAGCAAACTTCACTTTTTTCAAATTGTAGATTCTTTAAGAAGATCCTTTAAGAAAATAAAATAAATTGCATTCCTTCCTTTCAAATATTTGCCCTTGCATATTTCAAAATTTGAACATTTGAACAAATAATTATGAAATTCCATATCAGTTTTGTAATTAAAGATTCTAATATTTTAAATGTCATTACCTCCATATTTGGGAGACTCGCACACATTCACCTAAATTAGTAGGAGAAACCTTTGATTTTCCATCAAGCCTTACCATAGCAAATTCGTTATGATTACTTGATTTTGTATAATAATTTTAAGAGCCAAGAGTAAAGAAAATCAATATAGAGGAATAGCTTGGGGAACAAATTCGAGTAGGATGAGTCTCAGAAGTTGACTTTCCATCTTATTAAAGTGTTGTTAAGTTTTTGAAGAATAGGATCTCTTGGTGATGTAGGAGCATCCAGGGGTGTATGGCAATCTTGCATCAAAAAAATTATTTAATTTCATGTATGTTTTATTCGATTTTTGGCTTGTTGAGCTAGTTTTCAGGTACTTGGTTTGGGCTCTCTTAGAGCATGGGAAAAAATATTTATCCAATTGACTGGATATTTAAATGTTTTAATGTTATCATTGGGTTAATATTGCGGCCAAACTAATGTAATTGATATTTTATTTTATTAACCCAAATTTTGTAAATTGGTGAATTGTAAACTGCATATTTAATATGCGACTTATGATCAATGTTAAAATTTGAAAACCCAACGCCCAAGTTGGGAAATTTAAATTTTAGAATATTAAATAATGGCCTGCAAGAGAATTTTAATGCTCGTGTACAGCAAGGACCCATTTTGGGGGTGTCAAGCATGTTGAGAGTTATTGCAAAAGGGAGTTACATTTGTGCATGCATTTTTTTAGATTGCAAGTAGTGGGTTGCAGGAGGTGGTTTTTAACACCATATTGAAGTAATTTTAAAAGATGATTTGCAGCTCCAAAAATAAGGAACAAAATTCCCAAGTGCTGAAATGAAGAAAATTTGATGAGGGGCTTTTAGCAGTGAAGTTGCAAGAAGAGATTGCAAGGAAGATTCCAATGCGCCAGACAGCGAGATTAAAATATTGAGAGGTTTATTTGTTATTTTAAATCATATTTGACATGTATTTCATGATTTTGTCTTGGTAATTTGTGAATTGAATTTTGAAAGCAACAAAATTGATTGTGGTTTTGCATATATTCAAAGAATGGGATTTGTATAGAGTTGCTAGCCAAATTTATAAGTTTTAAAATTATAAAGTATTTCCAATGAAATTTATTTGAAAATTTTTTGCAAATGGTTGTATGGAGTTCATGAGTTGTTGGTTGTAAGAATTGAGAAATCATCAATGGAATCAAATTTATTTTCCTAGAAATCTTTGAGTTGTGAAATTTCAAAGAATTGGTTGCCTCGATGGGTGGTTTGACAAGACCCCCTATCCTTGATCTGCATCACTTGGCTCCTTAATTTTGTCCAAAAAGAGGAAAAACCCCAAATCCATGGTTGGGAGGTCAAATCTATCAAAGGAGAAGATTAGAATATTTTCACATCCTTTTTTGACATTCAAGAAAATTTTAGATTTAGTGATTAACCTTTTGACTAGAGGTAATGTCATAGTTTCTTAGCAAGTTTCAAATTTATTGCTTCTTCCAAGGAATGTAGGGGAAAAAGTACAATGTTATTAATTAATTATCACTAAGAGATCTCCCATTTGAAGAGACCTTTAGCCCACTTATTTTCCTATGTTCTCTAACATGCACAATTATTCTTCCCAAAGATTCAACCATAATAATGAAGAGGCAAGGGGAGAGAGGAACCCCTTGTCAAAACACTCTTGTACTTTTGAAGAAACCTTTCACATAACCACTTATCATGACAATAAAATTAGGTGTTGATAACAACTAGGTAACCATTTTACCTTAACCTTGTTAAACCCAAAATTATCCAAAACCTTTCTAGGAAACCCCAATTAAATTTATCATAGGCTTCAATCTATCCAAATTAATGAGCATAACTTTTCTTTTGCCAACTACTAAAGAACAAGCAAGCTCATCAATGACAATAATACCATCCATTATATTTTTTCCTTACAAAAATATTGCTTGTTCCTCCAAGATCATATCTAAGGGAAAAAAATCACCATATTGTTTATCAATTTGGAAATCACCTTCTAAATTTTGTTGTAAGGAGAGATGGGTCTAAATTTCTCATTCCTGAAAACCTTAATTTTATTCTAAATGATATTTTAAAAAAGTGGAGATCAAAGACTTGAGTACAAATTTGGGACCCTCAAATCCTTTCCCAATATCCCATAGATCATCTCCATTAGATCCCATAAATGTTCAAACAAAAATTCAAGGAATCTATTAGGACCTAGAGCCCCGTCTAGTTTCATATCAAAAACTACATAAAATTCTTCTCAAGTGGTTTATGCAAGGAGTACTTAATCACAAATTATAGTAAGCAACCTAATGATAAATTGGATAAAAAGATTCAACTCCCTATTTGTGTTTACATTCTCCTCATGTAGCATTATTTCCTAGTACATGAGGAGAGATTCCTTAATCTCTTCAACTTTATAGCCATCTTGAATTACTAGTTTAGATATGGTATTACTTTATCTCCTCATTTTACATGACAAGGAGAAAATTTTAGTTTATTTATCTCCCCTCTAGGATATTTCACTTTGAACTTTCACTTCAAAATATATCCTCATTATTGTAAACGTCATCTAATTGAGAAACCAAGTTTTGTTCTTTTTATTTAGGTCATCACTAAAACCTTATTGCATAATAGAACTTTCAACTTCCTCCATTTCTTTTCCAGTTGATTTTTTTTGTGAAAAATGTTTTGGAAGACATTTTTATTTCTCTTTCAAAATTGTGTTTGGGAGAGAAAAATTATTAGTTTTATACCTTTGCAATTAAAATTCCTAATCTAATCCAACTGTGTTATATAGCTCCTAGAACTCAAGCCTCAACTTTTCATATATGAAATGTATTTGACTTAGAAATCAAAGTCTTCCTCTATTCCTATAGCAGTGGGCCAGTTATCTAAGCTTGCCTCGATCATCACTTAAATAAATACTAGATTCATCTCCATCTCTTTCATGTATGCCAAGAATTTATCAAGTCGCCTTGCAATATGAGAATTTGATTCTTCTATTAAGCCAAGTAATCCATCCATTCTATTGTTTCATATCCTATATGTTTGATTCATCTATAAGTATGTCAAATCTAGTTCCATCTTAAAGGTTGAAACTGCCCCTTGCTTCTTTGTAGCATATGTTATGTCATTAAAATCCTCTGCTATGACCTATTTTATATTATCATGAGGCTATATTATGAACTAAATCTAGAACAAACAACTTTCCTTAACCCAGCTATATTGTGGACTATAAACATTTATCAAGCCAAAATCTATTATGGATTTTTTTGCATTGGATTCCACATGCCTACCAATAGTCTATGGATTATAACTCAAAGATGGGAGAAATTTGTAGAACTCTAGAGAATGGTAATCCCACTTGATGAGTCATTAAATTTTATAAAAATACCATTCAGATTCCTTTTGAATTGGGTGAAGGAGTTTCACTTCTAAGAATGCTCATTTTTAGTTTCTTGTTATAATAAAATGTCTCGCTTATACTTTTCCAAGAGCCATTTGAGAAATATTATCTTAGGAGGGGCATTAAAGCCTCTAATATTCTATGAGATTAACTGCATTATAATTTTTTAGGTTTCTTAGTGCTCACCAAGATTTCCTCCAATTGGAATTGATATCATGTGACTATATTAGCCATGGTAACATTTTGGATGAATCACACGTTTATTTGGTCTACCTATCCCAAATTTCCCGTCTCTAGTTATCACTCTATTTTTTCTTTCATGAATATATATCCCACCTTGATCTAATCTTGAATCCTCTCTCCACTCATCATTCTTGTCTATTCCTTATTTGGTTTGCCTCTCTAGAAACATGATAATTTTTTTAGCTTTCCTTGCATCTCATACTTCCTATTTGTACATTTTGAGCTAAATTTTGGTTCTTCCATCAGTTTATCCAAATACCTTTTGAACCCATAGCCCTCAAAGAGATTCTCACTATTTTTTTGTCTTGCTTCCCTCTTGAAATTGGGAGTTGGGATAGATTAAATTTATCATCTTCCATATCTTTTGATTTTCCTAAATGCATGTCCTCTTTATTAGTCCCTATGGTACCATTTATGTTTCTCTTTCTTATGGTGTTCCTTATTTTAGAATTAATGAATCCTTCTTCATTTTTCCATCTTCTTGAGCAATTTCCAATTGCATGTCCATCCTTTTCCAAGAAGGGAATTCTCTAATCAAGTGACCATACTCATGGCTAGCTCTACATCAAAAATATATTTTTGTAATCCAGTATTTATTCTCATTCCACCTCCCTCAACTTTTAGAGTAACATTCTTCACAATAGCTTAGAAAGATCTAATTCAACATAGATCCTTTAATAATTGGACAAACCTTTCATGTGACAATATATTGGTATGTTCATCATTGTTCCCAACAAGATTTCAATTAAGTCAAAAAAATTTGGACCAAAAATATTGGGGAAGGTTATAAAGGTGAATCCATACCAATTTTGTGGGTATTTCTTCAATGAGCTTTTAGCCCAAATGTCAATGCTTCGTGAAGAGACCTATATTTTTGAATAAATGTGTACCCCCACCACATATCTTGTATTTATCTAATAACCTTGAAAATACAATGACAAAGTATCCTCTAACACAAGATATGATTTCATATTTAGCATTAGGCTTCTAATTTTTCCTAATCAATACATGGAACTTATACAAGAGTTGTGCCCCTAAAATCTACATGTTGAACTTCTTCCATACAAAGAGGAAACATTCTTCTTAAATTCACTGGTATCTAGACTAACTATGAGATTCTTCCAAGGATAGAATGCATCTATTTTTTCTAGCAATGATTCAATTAGTATCTTCTTTCTTGTTACAAAACTGGTTTCCTGAATTTGTTTCTCTAAAATTATAGGTTTAGATCCTGCAACAACCTATCAAAATAAAAAACATTTGGAGAGACAAATACCCTCCCCCTAAATCGAACTCATATGTGAGTAAACCATTCCCAAAAGGAGGCAAAATATAGCTCAAAATGTAGAGAACAATGTCTTTGTAAATAGTACAACACAAAAACCCTCATAGAGCTCATTCACCCTTCACAAGTATGAAATATTTTAGTATATTGTGAATGACTAAGTTAATACAATAAGTGTTGTATTTTGGGTGGTTTTTCTTGATAGGGTTTCTTTGTGTAAATGATCTCCTCATATTGTGAATGTGTCATTCATTATTTCTATTGCACTAAATATTTTGTTAGCATTACTTCTCTTGCATAGATTTATTTATGTTAGAGCATAATGTTACTAGTGTTGAACACACTGAATACTGAGAGGGGGTGAATCAATATCTACAAAAACTTAAACCCCTCTGAAACTTGAACTCTTTAGCACAATACTTCTTCAACAAATATAAACCCTTAAATAGATTAGCAACAACCTTCAAAAATCTTCAACAATGAAAGACATAGAAATTCTATCCTTAATCAAATCAGCAGCAGTGAAAAAGAAACAAGAAACACACATCCACGAGATAACACCAAATTTACGTGTAAAACCCAATGAGGGAAAAACCACGGTGAGAGTTAACTCATAATATAAAGGCTCATTGCCAAAAGGGACTTGCAAACTAAGGTCCACTACCTTAGAGAAAGATACAAGTGACTTGTAATGCTAAGGCGAACAACCCCAAGTGCAAGGTACAAGGCCCTGATGAGATTCACTATCTCAAAGAAGGATACAAAAAGATTATAGAAAATTTACAATATGTGTCAACACAACACTCTACTGACTAAGGTGTTTAAGCACATCTGATCTTTCTTCTTCATAACTTAGCACTATCTCTATTGGATATTAAAATAAATTCCACACTCACACTTATTTAGACATTCATACATTTACAACTGAAATGATCTTGTATTTATATCCATCGCAATACTTCAAAACTTCAATTAGGTCATCCAGGAAAGAATGCAAACAATGATTTCACCAAGTCGGCCACAACAACCTATTTTGGTCCTATCTCGAGGATAGAGAGGACCAAAAACAATATTATTACATATTCCAATGTGATCTAAAATAATTCACATGCTGGTGGACATCAACCTAATTTGGCAATAGGGAAACATGTAGATGAAACGTGAAGCACATAACAAGTCAGCCCAAAAGCATACTTCCAATTGAACTAACTCAATGCGATCTCAACCAAGATAGGTCAAGACCTAAATCCATCATAATACATCTTCAAATGTTGGCACAGACCTCCAAGCACATGGCGTAAGCAATAAAACAAGCCCTGTCAGCCAGATATCCACAGATAACCTAGAGAACCAACTCAAGACATAATGCAACACCAAAGAGATCAAACATTAGCATGTGGATCACATAGGGATGTTATTTGAACATCAAACAACACTTCCAGATACTTATTCCATATTATCATGCCACCAACAGCCACCACAAACCAAATTGGAACAAAATACTTCACCATAGAGGCACAGAATGCAAAGTCATATTACATTAACAAAATAACTTGTAGACCACTTCAACACATGAAATTGGAACTCAGACATTCCACGGACACTTAGAATACATTCACCAAGCTGCGAGAGTAAAGACATCAATGTGGAGAAATGTAAAGCATTTTTTGGACTAGTCTAGACAACCAACAACAATGTCAACCTTTTGTAATTCACAGAAACCTCCTTGACAACACAAGTGACCTGAAATGATAGGAATAATACATTCACAAAACACAAACTATGAATCCCAAACCACAAGACCATATCTTCAACAACACAGGAATACAAAGAATTCTCCCAATCAGTCTTCAACACAACTTCTTGGAACAAAAACACTCAATCAACTTGCAAAGGCCAGAACTTTCTTTCAGCAACACATACTTTATCAAGAAAAATAGGAGAGAGCACAAAACATATTGTAGACCAAAAACATCTCTCCATCATTAGCTACACTTTTAATCTTTATTTTAATGCTTCTAATCCTCATCTTAATATATCATTATGAAACCAACTCTGCTGACAACAACTATACTCGATACTTCTTTGATTAACATCCAACCATGAACTTCAATAACACAACCGTACATCAATGTTAGCCCAAACTAAATGTTGTCAAAAAAGACAATCAATACCAAGCAACAATCTCACCAAGTATTGACATCAGAGACATCAAATGCCAATAATCTCCCTTCTCAAGAGCTAACATCAATGGCAACCAACAATCAATGTTGACATCAATGACAACCACTGCCAACAACTAGGGATCATACCTTTATAACATTTTTATAATGTTCTGATATAAGCTTATTAAACCTTATATATTATATGCTTTATTAAGTATATCCCATTTGAAATAATTATAGTCTAATAACCCTTAAGGTATTATGTCACCCTTTCTCCTATATTTTAGAAGGTTCCCTCTCATTTGAGAAGTGAAGAATTTGGATATTGATAGTGAATTCTATCACTATGCACATGAGGTATTATTGGCCATGTGGAAGTATGGAGAAGTATTCCTAGTTCCAGTCTATGTTTTTTTTTAGACTACAGGATTCGAGTAGCATGACCCCCTATAAACTACAATGCGCTTGGTAAACTTTTTAACGTGACCGGCGGCGTTGGCACGACACGCCTTTCGGTACCACAGGGGTGGGGGAGACTAGACCTCGTGACCAACCTCCTACAACAGGAAAGGTTTTAGCCAACCGAGCTAGGGCCCCAACCCCATTTTGTTCCAGTCTATGTTATATTAGATCATTATTGTAAATATTTTAATAAAATGAAACTTTGTGCAGTTTTTACCCGAAAGGGTTTTCCCCGTGTATATCTTGTGTAGTGTGTAAAACCTATGCTTGTATGATTCTCATTTTATTTATTTTATATTTTGTTTATAATGATTAGTATCCTAAGATCCTATATTTTAACATGGTATCAAAGCCAATTAGGATATAGTAATCATTTAAAGTGTTATTCAATTTAATTAATTATTTTCTTAAATTATTTATATCATTATTTTTTGACTAAGTTTACAACAATATTTGTTAAAATTTATTAGAAGTGCAGATTCATTTGACAAAGCTTGGAACACATTTTCATCTTCTTATTATAATATATGACATTACTTAAAGCATGATTTATTCCAACAAGGTTACATATCATTTCAAAGAGATTCAAGTGCATGCAAACAATTTGGTAATGTATGATGCTTATTTTTAGTATTATATTTCATAATCTAATTAATTTTAAAAGTATTCTATTATGATAGAACTTGAATACTTATAAGAAAAATGAAACCTTTCAATAATATTGATTTTTGGTATATAATGCAAGTGAGGAATTTCTTTCAATAAAATTGAATCATATTATGAAACTTTAACAACAATTATCATATAATTTTAGTATATTTATCTCCCCCTCTAGGATGTTTCACTTTGAACTTTCACTTCAAAATATATCCTCTTTGTTGTAAATTTCATCTAATTGAGAAACCAAGTTTTGTTCTTTATATTTTAGATTGTCACTAAAACCTTGCCACATAATAGAACTTTCAACTTCCTCCATTTCTTTTTCAGTTGAATTTTCTCATGTAAAATATTGTGGAAGACATTTTTTATTTCATTCCTTAACTTTTTCTTTCAAAATTTTGTGTTTGGGAGAAAAAAAATATTAGTTCTATACCTTTGCAAGGAAAACTTCCAACATAATGAGACTATGCTATATAGCTCCCGATACTCAAGCTACTACTTCTCATATATGAAAGGTATTTGACTTAGAAATCAAGGTCTTCCTCTATTCCTATAGCAATGGGCTAGTGATCATCACTTCTTAACTAAATACTAAATTTGTCTCCATATATCTCATGGATGCCAAGAATTTATGAAGTCGCCTTCCAATATGATAAAAAAAATCTTCTATTAAGCCAAGTGATCCATCCATTCTAGGGTTTGACATCCTATATGTTCGAGTCATGTTTATAAGTATGTCCAAGCTAGTTTCATCTTAAAGGTTGAAATTGCCCCCTTGCTTCTTTGTGTCATATGTTATGCCATTAAAATCCTTTGCTACAACCTATTTTATATTATCATGAGGTTGTATTATGAACTAGATATAGAAAAAATACCTTTCCTTAACCCAACTATATTGTGGACCATAAACATTTATCAAGCCAAAATCTATTATGGAGTTTTTGCATTGGATATCATATGCTCGCCAATATTCTATGGAGTATAACTCAAAGATGGGAAAAATTTGTAGAATTCTAGAGGATGGTAATCCCACTTAATGAGTCCATTAACTTTTATAAAAATACAATTCATATTCCTTTCGAGCTGGGTGAAGGAGTTCCACTTCTAGGAATGCTCATTTTTAGTTTCTTGCAATAATAGAATTTCTCACTTATACCTTTCCAAGAGCCTTTTGAGAAATCTTCTCTTAGGAGGGGCATTAAAGCCACTAATTTTCCATGAGATTAACTTCATTGGAATCGTTTAGGTTTCTTAGTGCTCACCAAGATGTCCTCCAATTGGAATTGATTACATGTGACTATATTAGCCATGGCAACATTTTGGATGAATCATGTTTAGTTGGTCCATCTATCCCAATTTTCCCCAAGTCTCTACTTAACATTCTATTTTTTCTTTCATGAAGATATATCCCACCTTGATCTCAGCTTAAATCCTCTCTCCACTCATTATTCTTCTTTATTCCTTAGTTATTTTGCCTCTCTAGAAACATGGTCATTTTTTAGTTTTCCTTGCATCCCATCTTCCTCTTTGTACCTTTTGAGCTAAATCTTGGTTCTTCCACCAATTTCTGCAAATCCCCTTTGAACCCACAACCCTCTAAGAGATTCTACCTTTTTGTTGTCTTGCTTCCCTCTTGAAATTGGGTTTTGGGGTAGATTATTCATCATCTTCCATTTCTTTTGATTTTCCTAAATGCATGTCCTCTTTATTAGCCCCTACAGTGTCATTTTTGTTTCTATTTTTATCATGTTCCTTATTTTAGGATTAATGGGTCATTCTTCATTTTTCATTCTTAAGCAATTTCCAATTGCATGTCCATCCTGTTCCCAAAAGGAAATTCTCTAGTCAAGTGACCATACTCATGGCTAGCTCTACATCAAAAAGATATTTTTGTAATCCAGTCTTTATTCCCATTCCACCTCCCTCAACTTTTAGAGTAACATTCTTCACAATAGCTTAGAAAAATCTAATTCAACATAGATCCTTGCATAATTGGACAAACCTTTCATGTGACAATATCTTGGTATGTTCATCATTGTTCCCAACAAGTTGTCAATTAAGTCAAAAACATATTTGGACCAAAAATATTGGGGAAGGTTATAAAGGTGAATCCATACCAATGTTGTGGGAATTTCTTCAATGAGCTTGTAGCCCAAATGTCAATGCTTCATGAAGAGTCCTATATTTTTTAATAAATGTGGACCCTATCTTGTCTCTATCCAATGCATTTGCAAATACAATGATGAAGTATCCTCTACCAAAAGATATGATTTCATATTTAGCATTAGGCTTCCAATGTTTCCTAATCAATACATGCAACTCATAAAAGAGTCGTGCCTGTAAAAATTTACATATTGAACTTCTTCCATACAAAGAGAAAATATTCTTCTTAAATTCACCGGTATCTAGACTAACTATGAGATTTTCTTCCAAGGATAGAATGCATCTATCTTTTGCTATCAATGAGTCAATTAGCATCTTCTTTCTTGTTGCAACAATGGTTTGCACCAATTTTTTTCTCTAAAATAATGGATTTAGATCCTACAACAACCTCTCAAAATTTAAAAAAAAAACCTTTGGAGAGACAAATACCCTCTCCCTAAATTGAACTCATGTGAGTAAACCATACCCAAAAGGAGGTAAAATGTAGAGAATAATGTCTTTATAAATATTACAACACAAACTCTCGTAGAGGTCATTCACCTTTCCCAAGTATGAAATATTTAGTATATTGTGAATGACTAATTTAATACAACAAATGTATTTTGGATAGTTTTTTCTTGAAAGGGTTTCTTAGTGTAAATTATCTTCTCATATTGTGAATGTGTCATTCATTCTTTCTATTGCACAATATTTTTTTAGCATTAATTCTCTTGCATATGTTTATTTATGTTAATTGTTTGTGTGTATGATGTATAAATCTGTCATAAATATTACAAAATAAAACTCCGATATAAAAAGTAAAATTTTGAAAAATATATTGTGATGTGTATGCTCCAGTGCGTCACTAGATAGGCAATACCATATAATGAAGGCTATTTTTCTTACAAAATATACCTATGCCCATCAAATATACATGCATTCCTATCTCATTACTTGAGAAATGCTAACAATATTTTTGAAATGTAACTATTCCCATCAATATACATGAAATGCTTACAATATTTTTGACCTCATTTTATTAATGCATGCATCAACCAACTATGTTACATACCCAATTATGCCTCTCACCATAGAAACTCGCATATATTTGAAAGAAAATGGTGTTTTGACTTCATTTACTAATCATTCATAGTATAGATACATGCATGATGACCATACATATATATGTGATGGGCATAGGTATATTTTGTATGCGTATTAGCTTTTGCCATATACACATTAGTTAATATTGGGATATTTAATACTAAAAAAAATAGATAGATTAACCACTAGATATTAGCGGTAGAAAGGGTAATTGTATTAATATTTTTTTCTTAGGGGTTAGAGGTAAGAGATTGGAAAGATTTTAAGGTTAAATCTAAGAGATTTTTCATTTTAGCCATTATTAAGGGAATTTTCCTACATGTTTTCAACAAATCCTAAAACATCATTACAATTTGTTACTTCCATACAACCTCCAAGCTATCTATTTAACCACTAATAGCTTCAAAGCTTTCCTTACAACAACCTTTTTTTGCCTTCGTCATCCTCTATAATGATTTACTTTTGTTTTCTCTTTACCATCAAAGGAAGACCCTCAATAGAGGAAAGAAAAAGAAGATGAAGTTGGGTCCCTAAGGACAATATTAGCACACAATCAACAATCTCCATCATCTTCGATTATCATTTCCTAGGTATGGAGATTCTTCTACTACATTTATTTCCATTATAATGGTTTCATTTCATAGATTAGATAAAATAGATAGTTTATATGCTCATGATTTGTAGCATTCTAATGTAATTTCTAGATTTAGCGTAGAAATTAAAATAATCTTATCGTATTAAATTAGTTTATACAATAATAGCATACTTCTTTGGAAAACTAACAAATCCAAGCACAAACATCCAAAAAATGATCTAGATAAAAAATAAAGTGAAAGGTACATCTAAATTGGTTTATTACTCATTGATTCTTAGAAGCATTTTTCAAAGGGTGTTCGAAACAAAAAGACATAAAAAATGTTTAAGACTTGCATATTATTTTGTTCAATTATTTGGTTTAAACCGTCTTAATTTGCATATAAATCATTCAAAACAAGAAAATTGAAAAATAATAGTTACTCTCATTTGAAGCTTTAGTATTCATTATCAAATTGTTTGTGAATAACGTACACATTGAGAAATACAAAAACATGGGTAATCTCAATATATTCCATATGACGTTTTTATTAAAACATTTAATTTAGTTTACAATCTTGATTATATGAGCATTTAATATGACCATGCAAAACAAGCTAACAACCGCACAAATTAGCCCCTTGCACATTCAAACCAAGTGCTCCAAAACTCAGTCTCAACACTTACACACTCAACAAGCAAGTAAATGTCCAACAATCAAAATATCAATCAAACAAAAAACACAAACGCAAACAATTCAACTTCCATTTGCAAGTCAAAGTCAACACCACATCCAATTAGCAATCCCAAAGTTATGTATTCATATCCTCTTCACCTAGGCTATATTCAACTTATTAAACTCATGTGTTTGGGTGTTAAGGAAGATTGGGTTGAAACGATTCTTTGAGAATTAAGAGAGAACTTTCCCCCACCTAATCTCATTGAATAACAATGTTGAGAAAACTTTTCCCCACCTAATCTCATTGAATAACAATGTTGGCTAAATTCCCTAATAACTAAGCAATGGTGACAATGGCATTTGCTATATAAAGCTTTGAATTATTTTTTGGTTGTTAATATAATGGTTAGACCCTAGTTGTCTCTTTAACATGTCAAAATAAAAACATTGTTTTCTTATTCATGTTCATTACTATTTTTGTAGATGGTATTCTTCAATCTTCACTATAATATTATAATATTTGTTATATTACCTAATACACAAAAATAGACATAAAGGGAGAGACACACACACAAGTGTGAACACATGTGCATGCATACACACAAATGTGAGCAAATGCACACAAACACAAAGGCATGTGTGTGCACACTTGATAATAAGTATTTATATACAAATCATTTGTTATAATAGGAAATTATCAAAATGCTGAGGTTTTTGGATTTAAACTGTGTTATTTTTGAACATCAACGTTTCGGATCAAACTCCATGATCCATCATCAAGATGCAAAAATGATAAAGAGGAGTGAAAAATTAAATAGACAGAGAGAAGAGTGAAAAATGTATTAGCAGACTTGGATAGAAATAAGAAAGGGTGAAGGGAGGGTAGGCGGCACAGAACCCCAAAAATAGGATCAAGGAAAGACAAGGAGGAAGGAAACAAAGAAAGGGAAAATGCTCAATAAACTTTAATAATGAAATCAAAATAAAAAAGACAACAAATTGATAATAAGAACCCAAAACACAAATTGATAAAAATAAAAACAAATAAAATATTAGAAAAGACACAAGAAAGGAAATCAAAGGAGAAGGAAGACTAAGGAAACAAAAATAACGCAAAAAATAAATCAAATTGTTTCAAACAAGAATTCCAATAAAATAAATTATAAAATAGTTTAATTTATATTATATAAATAATCTTATAAAAATATTATGAGTTAGAAAAACTTAACAATTAATAAAAAATAAATTGATTACATAATATAGAAAAATAAACACAATATGAATGTTAAAAATAAAAGAAAGAACCTTAAAAAAAAATGTTAAAAAAATTCTTTTAGAATTTGAAGAACTACCTTACTATTAATATAAAAGTTGTCCATATTAATGAAAATGCATACCCTTAGTTCTTTTCATTGAAAGAACCATTCAACCCATTGTCACTCTTATAGATGTTGATATAAGATCAACGATATGTTTCTTTTAATTTAAAATCCTTTTGACAGCCATAAGTTTCAAATATATTATTCCTCAAAGACAGCATTTTTTTTTTAAGTATTCTTTCGTTCCCTTTGAAAAAAATTGTTTATTAACAGTTCCTTCGCGAATTAGGCCACGTAATTTTTAACTAAATGTGATTAAATAGATATGTAACAACCAGCTTCGATCTCTCAAACACGAGTTTTTATTGTGTGTTTAATGTTCTGAGTTTCAAAATTTTGCGGTTTACCAGATATTGTTCAATTCATTTTATAAATTTACCGGATGTTGTTCAATTCATTTTATAAATTTATATTAAATCTGGGCTATTCCTACTTTCGTGAACATTTATTAAAAATAATCAGGGACTAATTCATTCTTTTCATAATCGAAAATATAAAATTTAAAACATGATCGAAATATGCACGGAAATGGATGTGGCGAGTGAGAGCGTAGAGTTGGGAAAGATTGGTGATAGCCTCAGACGAAATGACTGAATTTTAATAAGAAAATTTTAAAAAATTCAAATATGTTTAGTTAATTATTGTTCAATTCCTAGGGATTTAGGGATCTTCCCACTCCAGTAGATTCCAGTGTACATGGAACTAACTTTTGAATCACATTTGAACTACTCTGGTAACCATGGCCACTAATATAATGTCTTCTCTCTTTTAAAATATATACTTTAAATTCCAAGAATAGCCAATATCTGGTAGAAACAGTTCATAATCTATTTTTTGGGTTAATCCAACAAGGTTGGAGCCTTGTTTTAGCAGGTAATTCTCACTTACCATACAACCAAAGGTATATGGACAGCTGCAAATCATTAAGCTTAGAATGTTTAGTATCTTTCTAAAACACTCAATTGAAGATACTCACTTTTCAATTTATAAGAGATCAGTTTTGTGACTGTATTTGCATAGTATTGAATCTAAAAGAATTCTTATTTTTTCTTAGGTTTTTGTTCCAGTTAGAATTCAATGATACTGTCATTGTACAAAATTTGCATTTATAAATCTTTTGTATTCATTTGCTGAAAAATGAATTTTTGATTTTCATAACATGTATTGTCTTCGCAGATGCTACAGAAGCCTAATTGCAGACCCTGGGGTTTCTGCGTTTGAATTTACAGTGGAACATGAAAGTGAAATCTAACAATAGAATACCCGTTGTGCCAATTTACAATTAAAAGCCAGTATACAAACGAGTTGTTCATTTTCTCGAAAAATATCATCAGGATACACTGAACAATTTCATGTGGATAAAATACAAAACCAAGCTGGATGAAATTGCAAGCGTATGCTGCCAAACATTCAATTGAATCATATTTAGAAAAATGCATCAATATATAGACAGTCCTCAAGTTGGAGGGAACCAAGGGCCCACAGCACCATTTAGATGGCCATTGCTGTGGATTCCAACACCATTGGGGATTACTGAAGGCATTCCTAAAGCCATTGGAGGTGGTGTACCATACATGCTTAGTGGAGGATGGAGTGATGCATTATTCGTTAAAGGGTCAATGTTCATTACCAAGACCTCACCACAGTTGCCCTTGCGTTGTTGTTGCAAGGCCAGGACTTGCCGAAGCCCCTCTTCATGAATACGTGCAAGTGTCTCAAGTTCACTCATGGAGAGAGCTTCCAGACCAGCTCCATATAAGGGAGCATGACGGGACATCTCCTCTTGTAGAGATGCTTCCAACGTTTGTATATATTCCTGTAGGAGCATGAAAAGAATCTTTTATATTTACCAAATCAACGCATGGAGAAAATAACACTAGCACCAAGGCAATAATCCTAGTTTCAATTTATTCGAGAAGTCAAAAAGAATCCAAACTCATTATATTTCTTTTAAAGAATCAGTCACTGAATTTTATACAAAATGCTATTGTATCAATTGTTGCTTTTAAAGAAGCACAGATTAAAAATGCAGGATACTTAACTACTAATTTAAAGTAGCAATAAAAAAAATGATTTTCTAGAAAGGGAGATGCAGTAAACAGGATTTCATATATTTCCTCAAGGACCTCCACAGGACTATTAGGCCATATTGAGCCTGGCTTGACCGTGGCCTTAAAAGAGACATTCAACTTCACCTTTAGAGGCAAGGATGCATGAATCTTGTTTAAGCGACTTTGTTACACTCTGAATATGCATATGTGATTCACTTGGTCCCATATATATGACATGCATTTTCATCAACTTCAGTTAACAGTGTCAATCTTCAAAACTATTCCAGGAACATGTGAATAAGTAGAGAATGCAGAATGACAAAACCACAAAACTACATATTTGCACAGGCTTCAGAAACAGGCCAAAAAGTCAATGAGCTAGAACAAATTTAATTTCACAAACTCCCACTTTGAAATAAACAAATTTAAAACATGAAACAAGCACTAGATACCTGGCAGGCATGTAGCTTTGCCTCCATTCCATCTATATATGCTTCACATCGAACAACCTGATCTTCTTTTTCTCTGAGGCCTCCTTCAGTTTGCCCAACCGTTTGAGTAAGCCGTCGAACTTCATCTTCTAGTGACTGTCGCACTTCTTCTCGAGTTGTTGTTTCTGTAGCAAAACGCTTCAGCTCTTCATCAAATCTTTTACGTGCGGCCTCAGCACTCTTTAGCCTTTCTGCCAATGTATTCTTCTCTTTCATTACTCTCTGCAATATTTTCAATTATGACACTGATCAGTCACATGATACACTGAAAAAGCATCTCTTGGAAAACAAAAGGCTAAGACAGTCATAATATTTCCACAGTCAAGGTTATTGAAATCATGAGTGCCTCTGGATGTAACCATGTGAGAGTTGTTTACATCTCACAGTCACATCCAGAAGCACTTGTGATTTCAAAAGACTAAGACCCTAAAAACAGGTTTGACAACAAAAAATGGCATAACTAATACCATGCAATTTAACTAAAGATGCAAGTGAGTAAGAAATGAAGTAAGAAACACAAGTTCATTTATGTGAAGAGTGTCTACAAAGTTAGTAAGGACAGAAACAAAAATCACTGAGCACGGTACCATAAAGCCCTATGCATGTGAACTGACCAAAATAGTATCTATGAAACAATTTGAGTCACTTGCCAAACCACGAACAACAAAAATTATGCCAGCATGTACGAGTCACAGAAATAGCATGGTTATTTAATACATTTTGTTCTAAATGCAAGGCAAACAGCAGAATGGTAAGAATGGCCCCTGGGATCAACTCTGTCTCTAATGGAAAAAGAATATAACCTAATGTTTAATGCTAAAAATTTATGATAGTTTTTCCTGAGCGCCTTTTTACACATCGATTTGGACTGTGATAGCCTTATGTCCTTAACATATTACGTAACTTCAGTTACGGCAAGGTTCAGATAAAGTGAACTAAGCACAAAAATTAGTTCCAGCCACTGCTCAAGGATCTGCCAAAAAAATGGCAATGAGAGTTGTGGATGGGAAACTTTAAAAAATCATATTAATTAATATGTGATTGCTCTTTATATGTGAGCACAAACATCACATAAAGATGCAAATATGAAAATTACAAGAGCGGAATTGATGAATCATCAACTGTATTATAACTTATTAAGAAATACCAGATACAGGAGTGTGTGGTCAACAAAGAGACAACAATATCTATAGAAGCCTGTACAATAGGTGCGCACATTCAGGAATGGAAAATACTTACTTTCTGAAGGATGAAACCAAAATCAGACATATTTTTATGTCTCATCAGCTTCAAAATGATAAGTACCACTGCTATCCTACTCTTGCATGGCATCCAGCATCAAACCATCAACCTAAGCTTCTCTTAATCAAGATAAAGAGCATCCTCTAGATACTACATTTGAATTTGTTGTTACTTGTTAGTAACTTGGAGTCATTCTTGACAATCAACAAAGGCTGCTATATGCATATCTCAACATCCTCACTTTCTTCAAGGTTAGCATGTTACTCTTAATAAAGTAGATGAAGTTGTAGACTAATTCCTCTTGCATGCAAAGGAGTTTGCAACCTGTAGTAACCACAGATGGCAAGCTATTGAATCTTCAATGATGGGTGAAGAAGAAGAGCACTAGAATGCAAAAATTCTACAATTACAGTGGTGTAAGATATGAATGGATATTAACAAATGCAAATATTCAGTAACACGCATTACCCCTAACTTAGGGTTATTCCAGAAAGCATACTGCAAGGAAAATTACTCCATAAAATACAATATCAATGAAGGCATCAAGAATGAAGACATCAAGCTATGCCAATGCCATTTTTATGTCCCATGTAAATAGCATGGGCCTAATGACATGTGGTTGGGTAAACCCCAAAGACAAAAGTCAGCCATTTTCACAACCCCTACATACATCATAGAATATTATTGGGTATAGTGCATTACATTTTAAGACATATCAGGGCACAACTGTGTTTTAAATCCTTTTTCTTTCTATACCTTCTAGACCCCTCTTCAAGGGTATACAATCCAAATATCCCTGAAGCAGGCTCTTGAAGATAGATCCTAGACATTTGAAAGCTAGGACTCAAATAATAGTTGTTTCCGGATATGTCTTAAATGTCAACCCAAGGAAATATCAAAGCACTGATTATTCAGTAGATTACATGTCATTAACCCTTGAAAATGCTTTTCCATTGAAGTGCTAGATAAAACCAAATAGTATAACCAAGAACTTTAATAGATTTGTGTACACTTGGAGCCATGCTTAATCATTCAACCATCCATATGTGATCTTAATACATGTCGATCTCCAACAGTACTCCATACCTGCTGCTCATTTAATTTCATGTATGCCAAAACCCCATTACTACTTCACACCATGATGCAATAATTGTTTCCTCTCATCGTGATGTGGATAACCATATGCCTCAAACTTTGTGGACTTATCATCAATGTTCCACTTGTAGTCTCCAACCTTGTCTTTCACATCTTCCTTCAGCTTTTGCATGGGTTAAGTGTTTGAGCTTCCCTCACATATAATAATACCTCCTTATACACTTCTTCAATTCTTGAAGTTGTCCTTGACCTTGTTTGGTTCTAAATGCTGCATTCTTCCTTGTAGGCATTTATTTGTTTCCTAGTACCATAACTTCTGCAAATTAAAGTTAAAGGTGCACATTTTTTCGAATCAAAATGATCCAAGAACAATATCTACTCCCTTCATAGATTTGGCATGAAAATTAAAGTCTAAACATATTGTCCATAGTGAATTTCAATTCGTCAAACCCTTTTCACCATTTATCTATGTCTCTTGGATATTCTAGCTTGACCTTGTAGCATCTTGCACAAATCAATGTTCAAGAAATTAGAGACAAAAACATTCTCCTTTGCAATAGATCCTTGCACCTGTAGAATTGAAGTGTTTTTACATGGTTTACAAGGCTGCATAGCTAAACTATTCCTTCTTTTATACACACTTAAAGACTTAGATTGTACATTCCGACCACTGGTATCTTGTGTAGCATCTTGTTCTGTACCACGTGCCTGGAGTTTAGGGCTCTTCCTGGACACTATTTTCGATCTACTTACAATCTGTAATAAAGTAATGATGCTGCTACTGGATTATACATCCATTTTCCCTTATGGAAGATCTTTACAATCAATACATCTCATTTTTCTGCTGCTGAAACACTGGCATTAAGATTTTCCGATGTCAAGTGGCTGAATGGGCATATGAGTAGAGGCTTGGCCGCTTATTGGCATCTTCTTGCAGAGACCATTACTGTGAGTTCCTTTACTCAGAGAAGGAAAAATTTCATCTCAATCCACTTGTACTGAAAGCCAAAAATCATTAATTCCAAAAGTACAACGATTATTTACTGGCATTGAAGCCTCTACGATTTTTCACCACATACAAAGAAAAAGGTGAAATTTGTTACTCCCACATTTGTTAAGATGGATTTTGTTAGAACATGAAGTTATTGGGGGTCATACCCTTATAACATTTATGATTTATATAATGTTCCAATATAAGGTTATTAAACCTTATATATTATATGCTTTATTAAGCATAATATCCCATTTGAAATAATTATAGTCTAATAACTATAATTATTTATGAATGGTGGTTGCTGAATAGGTGTGACTAATACCCTTTCAGGTATTATGTCACTCTTCCTCCTATATTTAAGGAGGTTATCTCTCGTTTGAGAGATGAAGAATTTGGAGATTTATAGTGAACTATATCACTATGCACATGAGGTATTATTGGTCATGTGGAAGTATGGACAAGTGTTCCCCAAGTTGGGTCTATGTTACAATTGACCATTATTGTAAGTGTTTTCATAAAATGATGCTTTATGGGATTTTTTTACCCGAAAGGGTTTTCCCCATGTATATCTTATGTAATGTGTAAAATCTATACTTGTATGATTCTCATTTTATTTATTTTATATCTTGTTTATAATGATTAGTATCCTAAGATCTTAATTTCTAACACAGTTCCATGAGATTGTTCATTTTCTCACTCAACTCTTCCTTTGTGGATTTCGGTATTTGTTTTCTTCCCAAAGTTATCCTATGGCCCTTTCATCTCTTGTGCAGAGAGTGCATGACACTGAAAGCATCAGATATACAAATGCACTGTCCTGAAGCATGTGAGTAGAGGCTTGGCAGCTTATTAGCATCTTCTTGCAGAGATCATTATTGTGAGTTCCTTTACTTGGAGGAAAAATTTCATCTCAATCCACTTGTATTGAAAGCCAAAAATCATTAATTCCAAAAGTACAACAATTATTTATTGCCATTGAAGCCGCTATTATTTTTCACCACATACAAAGAAAGAGGTGAAATTTGTTACTCCCACATTTGTTAAGATACATTTCCATGAGATTGTTCATTTTCTTAACTCTCCCTTTGTGGATTTCTGTATTTGCTTTCTTCCCAAAGTTATGCCATGGCCATTTCCATCTCTTGTGCAGAGTGTGCATGGCACTGAAAGCATCAGATATACAAATGCACTGTCCTGAAAACATAATGCTGCTCTGGAAGGGTTTCATCCTCAATTGTATTTGGAGGTCAATGTTTGTGAGGTGGGGAAACTACAGAGGTTGTGTTTACATAAACTACCTTTCCTAACAGCCTGCACCCATGGCCATGACTTGAGTTCTGGTCCTTTGCAAAATAAAGATAATTTACTCAACCCCTATTGCAAGTTTTGTGCATGGTGTGCATAAGATTAAGGATTTGCATGTGTAAAGACAAAAGCATGTGTAATGGACAAGCAGAAGTCTTAGGTATTTGAAATTAGAATTATAATTCATAAATCTTGGAAATAAATAAAGTTGGGTGGAGTCCATGGGGAAGGGGACTTAATGCTGAAGTATTGGAAGGTAATATCCATGTGGTAGGTTTAAATAGGGAAAATGGATATAGGTACATGAAAAGGAAGTTAGTTAGAGGAATCAGAGGTAACATATCCAGCGGTGAACGATATAGATAGAATAGTAGCTATAATAGTCGGAATGCAGGACATCTTGTGATCATGGAAAATTCAACTTTCTACATTTTGACCTGCTCCTAGAGTTGTCATATGATCAAGTGCAAGAGTTTTTAGACCCCATGTGATCTTCATTATGCTCAGCTATTTGAATGATTTGTAATTACAATTGCGCTTTATAAGGAACCAATCGCTTAGATGTTCTGAGGAAATGTTAAAACCATTGTTAAGGCTGAGGCTATCAGTTATGTCTTGGTCAATCACAACTTTATCTAATCAATCAGTAACACAATTGTTATTCCTTTACTTTCAATTTCGCCATCGAATTTATTACTGCATTTATTTCCCAATTGGATGGTGGAATTGGTCTTCACCTAAAAACCATCCAAGATGAGCATTAGTATTACTTGTAGGTTCCCTTCAATATATAACATTATAAGTTTATGTTTGATTCACCACGATGAATTGAAGTCTTTTATGCACCGCATCTAAGCTCAGCCCAATTATTAGTTTGAATCCCAATACTTTGTTGATGATTAATTGTGCTCAGTGATTCCTATTGATTCCTCCTCTTCCACATTTCTTGCATTTTTCTTAGCTGCCTTGTCAAATTTCACTTTGCAAAAGCTATCTAGAAGAGGATCTGCTTTATCGATAATAATCAAGAAAACATCTCCCTTCAACAACAAAACCAAGATCCACCCTTCAACAACCAACCAAGATTCTTTCAAAAATACAGAATAAAACAGAATTCTGTCTGTATAGACACAGAACCACTAGGGTGCTAATTGATATTCATGTGAGCAAGAAAAAAAATGAACTGAAAGGTACTTTTCATCTTCCGTCTATGAAATATCATAAATGGATAATTGGAGTTATCATGCCATTGTTCTAGAATTTTTTCTTTTAACTATGTATATACTTTCTGGGGCAGTACGGCATGGGGGGCACAAGGGCGTTTGGGCACCATTAGTGCTCGACTGATGAGGAGAGCAGTCAACTGATGGAGGAGATTGAGGAAATGATGGATCTTGACTCTTAAGTTCTTAACCAATGGGGAGAGAGATGAGTAATAGGGAACCACTCAATGGACCCCTTCAAATACTTGAGACCGACAAGATGTAGGACTTTACAGCTTAAGTGATAACATAGCATCATTCCTACAGCCAATATATACCTCATAGCTCATGCACATACAGCCAGATAGGTATTGGTCAAACCTTCACAATTCTGAGACCAGCAGTCCTGTTTATGACAGTAGCAGTTATTCTGTTTATGTTAGCAACAGTTATGTCCTGCAAAACAGCAGTTTTTCCTAAATCCAAGAAATTAAGCAATGACCAAGAAACTGTCTCATTCAATCCCTGACAATTGGAGACCCTATAGTGCACAAAAGGGTAACTCCAGCTTCATTTGCTAAAAGAAGTCATTGACCATTGTAAGCATGAATGTAAAGAGTGAGGAAGAAGTAAATTGATTTGTATATATGTAAGAAAAAAGTAAGGTAACAAACAGTTGAGATAAGTATAGCAGTAGTTGACGTTGTAAGCACACTTGAATAGTACTCTTTGTCCTTGTCCAAGTTGAAAGAAAGAGAGAAAGCAATCAATGAATCACTCATCTTGCTCCCACTAACAACGAAGTATCAGAGTATGATGCAAGTAATATTTCACATACAGAACAGATGCATTCTTTGTCCTTGTCCAAGTTGAAAGAAAGAGAGAAAGCAATCAATGAATCACTCATCTTGCTCCCACTAACAACGAAGTATCAGAGTATGGTGCAAGTAATCTTTCACATACAGAACAGATGCATGTCTCGCATATTTGCTAATTCAAACCTGTTAGGAGTGGAAGTGGAGTGAATCAGTACCGTTATCCAGACACAAGCTTTTGAGGTAATGTGTAGCAAAACGCTTTTGAGGAGTTGAAGACAAAGATAAATAATGCAACTGTGTTGGCTCTTCCGAATTCGCAAGAACCATTTGAGGTGGAAATGGATGCTAGTCACTAAGCTATGGGAGCTGTCCTAATACAATGAGGTAAGCCTGTGTGCTACCATTCAGAGCTATTGCATCGATCCATACTTGGGTATTGCAGTTCTAACAAAGTACTCTAGGCATTAGTGCAAGCAGTGAAGAAGTGAAAACAGTAGTTATTGGGTAAAGAGACAATTGCTCACACAGATCGCCAACCATTACAATACTTGCAACCTCAACCCAAGCTTCAACAAGCACATCACTAAAAGTGGATGGGATTCCTACAGCAGTTCCAATTAGTTATATACATAAGAGAAGTGCAACCAACCAACATGCAAATATGTTTTCTGGACCACCTTAGCTAGCAATAAGCACTCTTTCTCTTCTAACAACCCTTCAGGAGGGAAGTTTATGCAGACTATAGGCATGACAAGGGCTTAGAGTTGCATCAGCAGATCAAAGAAGGTAAGAATGATGATTTTGCTCATAGGGCTGATTTCTATTTGAAAGATTCACTGCTCTTCAAGCTAGGCAAGCTGACAATTCCAAATGAAGGATTGATCTTTTTAAGGGAGGCTAATTACTCCAAGGTGACTGAGCACTTAAGGGTCACTAGAGCATCTCCAATTTGATATGGTATATTCATTAGAGGAAGGTTATGTTGCAACACAGGGAAAGATGCTGAAGGAAGTGATGAAGAGCAACAATTTTTGGGTTGATGCCAAATGCATTGTCTCCATCATATCTCTAGGTTTTCACAATGATCAAATATGGGAAATCTAATGCTCCAAAAGTTGGGGAAGTTTATGAGTGCATTGACAACATGCTTGACCAAATGAAGGTTGTATAAACAAGAGTCCGCCTTTCAATTCTATACTAAAAAGTTTAACCTATCTTTCAATAGAGATGGGAAAAGCACACTCCTTTAAACATGGGTACATGCATTGAACCTGAAGTGGTACATATAAAGGCCTTGTTGAGTTGTCCCCACGGCAGATGCTAAGGTGAAGAGTGGCTTTGTGAAGACACTTTTGAAGGCAAACAATGCAAAGGATGCCACCAGCATTTGTCATGATTGGGCCAGATTTTCCACTTAGAGGATATCCAAAATTGTAAAGCTGAATAGGGAGACTACCACAAGAGGACCCAATACTATGGTACACTATACATGGGCCTCATGCATTAGCAACCACACTAGAAATCTGCCTCTTGTCCCAAATTTCTAGATCTTCATTGAGAGGAACCAGTCTATTGACAGCTTCATCTGCTCTATCAAGAGAGATAAAATTACGTCTAGGAGAGCAGACAAGCTTGCAGTTATAGCCTTGCATTTAATTGACAGCAACATGCTTAGGTACAAAAAAAATCTACCAACACAATGGGATGTAGACAAGGCAAATGCACTTGAATTAGGATAAAACACAAACAAGATCGGTTGGTGTCCATTTGAAAGAGCTTGGGCTAAATGGCTCCAATCGTTCCAGCCATGAGGAGTTTACCACAACATTTGAGGAGGATTAGAGTCTTAGACCACTAAGGCACTAACCCATTGTATTTCAGCGTAATCATCATATTGAAATTTGAATATGATCAAAAATATGAACCCGCACTTGACGACAAGTCAATCGGGGTGGAGAGAGAGAGAGAGAGAGAGAGAGAGAGAGAGATATGGACATGTTTATGGTTAAAAGATAATAATTTTTTAATGAAATTGACGTGTCATCATAACAAGGTCATAAACAATAATGATGGTGATGTCATCCTTTTCTTCGTTTGATTTCTATGTCTTATTTTGTATAAAGTATCAAGTCACCCTCTAGTGGTTTAAATAGCTAGTGCCTTCTATAGTTAAGGTAGACTTGAGGTCACAACATTTGGGGACGATGATTAGAGTCTTAGACCACAAAAGCATTGGCCAACTCTATTTCAATGTAATCATCATATTGAAATTTGTATATGATCAAAACTAAGAACCCACACTTGATGACAAGTCAACTTAGGTGGAGAAAGAGAGAGATGGACATGCTTATTGTCAAAAGATAGGAATTTCCTAATGAAATTGATGTCTTTTCATAGTATACTCATAAGCAATAATGTTGGTGATGTCATCATTTTGTTTGCATGATTTCTATTTCTTGTTCCGTATTAGGTATCGAGTTACCCTCCAATGGTTTGAACCATAGTTGAAGATCTCGCAGAAAACTCAGCAAGTTGCAAAAAACTTGCAAGTTTTTCTGCTTCCCGAGTTTTCAGCCATTTACTCGCCGCGTTTTTTGGCGAGTAGTCGCCAAAAACTCGCCTGCTCAGAAAAAAGTCTCCCGCAATCTCTAAAACGATGTGTTCCATGAAGGTTTGTGTGGCATTGATGGTCTTAATTTGGATTTTATTGTTAATGCAAAATGATGTACACCATGAATGTTGTTGCCCCTTGACCCCATTGGAGGGCATTGCCCTCAAACTCCCATTGAATTCATTTGATTTTCAAGGTACTCTCCAAGTCCAAGTTTCCAAGTTTGCCTACAAGTCTTCTTCTATAATATTGTTCAATTCTACCTCTCCCCTAGTTTTCACTAGACATGGGAAGAGGAAGATGTAAATTTGTAAAATATATTAATGTAGTATTTACTTTCAGTTTTACAAAAACAATTTACTATTTTCATTTTGTTTTTGACTATCCGTATCAACGCATTCCACATGAGGATGACATTTTGTACCCAGTTTGCTTTCAAATCAATCAAATACAAATAGGCTCGGCGTGTTTCTTTTATGTACTCATTTCTTGACTCATTGGATGCATCTTATCATTGAATTATGCAAAAAAGAATGTGTTTTTAATGAAATTTAAGCGATATTTTAAGTTGCCAAGTTTTTGCCGAGCTTTTGCTGAGTCATGTTTTTTGGGCTTTGTGAGTATTTCAACTATGGTTTGAACAGTTTCTACCTTAGTATACTAAGGCATACTTGAGGCCAAAACCTCAATTGGCTTCCTATGAATAATTGTTTTCTTCCACCCTTCAAATAATTCAACTATCAAGCTTTCTTTGTTAGAATTTATTGTTTTGTATCAAGTCTCAAGTTACCTCCAATAGTTTGAATAGTTAATGCCTTCCATTGGAAGCCAGCCTTGAGGACACAAATTTGACTAGCTTCCTATGAAAAAATTATACAATTTAAAGTAGTTATAGTGTTAGCAAAATAGGGGGTGTGGACCAAAGATCTATGTTATGCTCTTCAATGTTGTATTTATACCCCATGTAAGGTTGCCAAGAGACCGGTACTAGTACTAATACGAGAGTCTAGTATTGGTACCTATGCATATGTTTTTGAAAATAGGAGACCATGATACTTGGAGACGCCATTTATTTTTTAATATAATTTAATAATTTATTAATTTGCTAAAATCAAAACTGAAAATATGACATTGAACTTTTGAACAAGAGTACTAGTAAAATTTAACTTTAAACACACAAATGTCAGAGTCAAAGACTAATAGTAATTATAATATAGCTTCTAAGTGTCAACATTCAAGACTCTTGACTCAAGAGTTCATACTGCATATTGAAAGTCAGAAATGTCAATAGCCTGATAGGCTAATACACACACAAAAACAAAAATCAGAAATCCACACTTCTACTCCTACATCAACAATATCATTAATTTCTAGGTCCTTAGCTATGATGCTCTACAAATAATCATCACTCTCAAGCTCAGGTTCCTCTGTAGGCAATAGAACTAAGGATAAATCATTGAGGCCATTTGCTTCAACCACTTCATCCACCAAGGCTGCAGCTTCTCCATCAAATGGAATTTGGTCTCGTTTTGCTAAAGGACTCTCCTTGTACTTGAGGTCTACATTAGAGAGAAGGTTAAGTGAGCTATGAATGCATACTAAGTTCTCTACTTTCTTCAACCCTAATCGATTCCTCTTCAATGAATGAATAAAACCATAAGCACTACAATTCCTCTCACAAGATCAAGAGTTGGCTACTTTTGAGAGCAATCTGAAAATGTTTGCATTCAAGGGTTTCACTTCCATGGTTCCACCACCACACTATAGGGTCTTTCTATACATGTATATCATATAAGGCTTCCATAGAAGAAAAATCACCTTGCTCACGTGAAAACTTATTCCACTGAGTCCTACTAATTGAAGTATCCTCACCACAGCCATTTATCTTTTCCATACAGCCCAAGCCCCCTTCATTACCTCTCTATCCTTATATGGAACCCTCTTCTTGATCAATTCTATATCATACCATTTAGGATTTCAGGCATAGGCAGCACAATGAAGGGGTGTGTTAAGCTTGTTTCATCTTCCATGTATCTCTCCTTCTATCAAAGGAAATAGAGAAAGATTCCTTACATCTATTATTTTCTTAATTCTTTGATATATGGAATATATTTCTTCCTAAATTTCTCCCAAATATGGTTTGTCAAAATTTGCAAATTTGATCACCTCGCATATGGGCTTAAAAAGTCTACAACAAATTTAACATTAACCCAAAAATGATCATCAACAACCATATCTCTCAGCTCAACTATAGTATATGATAGAGATTGTCTCCAAGCTGCCCATGCATCACTAACTACTATGGAACACAAAGCTCCTTGACCTCACAAAGACAGTCATGAAGAATAAAATGAGAAGCAAAGCAAGTATCAACAGGTTTGATGAGTTCCACATTGGCAATTATTTGATAAATGGCTTGTGTATGGTGATGGTTACATATGAACATATATATTTTTCCACCCTTTTCAACGAGATATGAAGATTCACTTCAATAAATGCACACAACATGGTGTCCAAACTTTATGCCTATATTTTTTTGTACCAACAAGCCTACTAAATACAAATAGAGGCAACATCTATAACAACTTGGGCTACATGTAATGCCCCCACCTCCTCAACGGTGTTACATAGCTGGTTATGAATGTTCTCTGCATCCTTTTCTTGCAAAAAATAAGGCCCTTTGTTATATGTTACCATGATATTAAGAAGTGATTATTTCTAAAATTTGTACACCCATCCATCAGAATACTACATCCTTCTACAAACCACACTCTTCTCATAGGTGCAATTTGCTGCTCTAATCGAACATTTTCTTTATCAATTACAGTAGTGTGAAGCTTTTCATACCCAAGTGGGTTATACACTGTCGGTCTAATATTGATAGCTTGGGCCATCTTCCCATAGAAAGGTGAGCAGGCAACACTAGACAATATTTCATTTGCATAAAAGACGTGTGCAATTGCTACATCAACCGCTTCTCGACCTTGTACACTAAATAATTTTCCAATAGCTACCAATGTGTGGTCTCTTGTGAGTATATCCTTTTGCTACATCTTTTGTTGTCAAATGAACATCTCTAGAAGACACGTCCATCTCTCACTCTCTATTTCAATTCGAAGTTGCAACAATTGCACCTATCATTGAAATGTGAGAGCTCAAATGAGACACTTTGCGCTCAACCCTTGCTTGATCCCTAAGGGCTTCATATCATTCTAACTCATTTGGACAAGGATCAACACCTTTTCCAAGTATGTGAAAGAAATGAACCCTCACCCTCAAGTAAGTACCCTACCATGACGTTTGACAATGTTTACATGTGATGGTGGTTGTTCCACTTGACCCCTTTACCCCCACAAAAGGATCACAACACTACAACAATAGGTACAAACCTTGTCTTCCCCCACTTGACATATCTCAATTTGTAACAAAAAGAAAAACAATAATATATAAATCAATTTGATTTTTGAGCAAAAATAGAACCTTATTTCATCAATAATAATGAATAAAGTTATAAACACAAAGACTATGATTGTTATATGCATGCAGAAAGGAGTTTAGGAGCTTGTAAATTGTTGGTTTACCACTATGAACACTATCAAATAGTAAGAAACCCCCCATAAACAACCTAAAAAATTCGTATCAATCATTTGTAATTGTTGTTTTGTTCGGAATTCAACATTCATAAGAAAGGCATACTGTGGAGGATTGCCAAGGAAAGCCAAGAGACAAAAATGAGGACTGCACTTGTGTAGTTTTCCTTTTGCCAATACATCACGATATAATCCTTGACTGTGAATTCAATTGTGAAGATGCAAAGATTTACAATAGGGTTTATATATTTTGTAGATTTTGTGATCATGATTAATCATTGATCTATTACTTGGTCAGACTTGTACTTTGGTGGGGCTTTGGGTGCACAAAATTTTCATAATTTTGTGTACATCTTAGATGGGAATGTCATAAACCAACAAACATTGAAAGGTTGCAAGTTTTTTTTGAAGTAACTAAAATTTGCCTAGGTGTTACATACCCTACAAGTTTTTTGAAATCCTAAGGACATTTCCAAAATTTTGCAAAAAAGGTGGATAGGTGGGGACATTTCCCAACCATCCTTGTGTCCTTGAGACATCCCCTATAAGGGAATAGGTCATTTTGGGTAGGGGATACGTCCCCATAGAGCATAGTGTTATGACAGAGACAACAAAGGTTCATAATGGAATAAAAACACAATGGAATATCAATATATTTGAATATCACCCACAATAATGAGCTATGGAACTAGAAACATGTAGTATAGTAGATAGGGGGCGATATGAGTTATTTTGAATATCTTATATCACCCACTATCGGTTGTACAGCCAAAAGCCCTAAAAATCATTAAAGAAAAATCACAAAAATCATAGAAAATTTGTGAACATTGAAAATTACAAAAAAATATTGAACTACCTAATATGCTTCACTGCTTGGAGGCTTGAAGTTTAGAACAAAAAGATTGAGGAGATGCATATTTAACATTGCAAGGTACCTAGAGAAGTGATTGGACATCTACGAAAGGGAAACGTTTTTGGCCCCATGTCTGAGACAAGAGATGTGTCCCAAGGGAGGAGACGTGTCTCCCAGTAACACTCAAAGAATTCCCCTATTGAAAACAATTGAGCTACCTCACTTATCTCTTAGGGTACCGCAATTATTCTAAACAGATTTGTGTTAGGGATTTCATCCTCAATAGGTCCCAAATCTTCACCATCCTAAACCTAGATAAGTAATTCAGCCCCTAATTAGCATAGTCAAGTTTCACCATGATCTAAAACTCAAATTCTTGAAACAATAATAACCAACAACATATTCTTCCTCAGATTACATGCCAACTCATCAAATACTGAAGTGGTGTGGTTCATGGTTGGTCGTAGTGTAATTTTCCTCAACCTACAATAGTTTCCTACTAGTAAAATCTATGGCTTATCTATATGTTAAATAGAGGTTGTCATTGATGTCAAAGGAGTTCATTGTTGTCAAAGGTGTTCATTGATGTCAAAGGAAGATGTTCAAAAGATTAGTGAGAATTAGATGTATTGTTCTATCATCATTTTGAGTTGTTGCGGAAGTATATATTGCTATCTATATTGATAAAAGAAGTTGAAGACTGTTTGTAGTATCATACTCCATCTATTCATGTTAACAGAAGTGATCCAAAATGTTTCACTTCAGTTTCTCAAGGCAAAGAGATTTCTCTGGCAACACATTTATGTTCAATATTTCTTCATGAAGGTGAGTTTGGCTATGCAGTTTGACTAGAGAGTATATCTACACATGTTGTATCATGTTCCAAAGTTTTCGGAAGATATGTTCAACATGTAGAAAGTTTGAAGTGACAAAAGGTTCTTTGTGCCTGTCTATCAAGCAGTTGATGTTGCGGAACTATGTGGTAATGCCTAGTAGCGTGTGACATTCAATGTTAGCATGTGGTGGTAAAATAGGTCGAGGTTAAGGTTCCTGTGGAAGTGCACAGCATCATGTTCTTTTGGCGGCAACAAATTTGATTTAGGATTGACCTATCAAGCATTTCATGTAATTTGAATTTAGGTCCACCTTATATCGTCCTGGTTAACTATGGATCCCTGGCCGACATGGATAATTGAAGAGAAGGTAGTGAGTGAATATACCAGGATGCAAATCTATGTGATAGAGTGTTATTCAATGTGAAGCATCTCAATCATTGTGCGCCATCATCAGAAGATCTTGAAGAGTGTAGTAGACTGTCTGAATTGAGTTCAGACATTGTGTAAGTTGTGTAATCAATCTTGAAGATCCGCAAGTTTTAATTTTGTAGGATTGGTGTTCTACTTACTGAGTTGGTGCTCAGATCTTTATACTGGAGATTGGTGTCTCTTGTAGGTTGGTGCCTACAGATACAATTGGGGATTGGTGTCTCTGGTTGGTTGGTGCCTACATATTGTAAATTCCCTTGTTATATTCTTGCTTTGTGAGGTTGGATTTGGGCAGTAGATCCAAGCAGCTTTTTTTTCACTGTGGTTTTTCCCATCTTGGGTTTCCACGTATATCCAGTGTTCTCATCAATGATCCACAAGAACGTGCCCACTTGAAAAAACCAATCGTTTCCTGGACGTTTCTTCCCGAGAAACTCCAAAAGGGGACTTTGGGACGTCCTCGAGACTCCTAGCCCTCCCCAAGACTCCGAGACGTCCCTCAACACCTTAGGAAACTCGCAAAAGACTCATGTGGTGCAACGTTTATTTTGATGATTTTTTTAAATGACGAAAGGAAAAAGGTCACTTCAAAGGGTTAACCCTAACCCTAAGTCGACCCCAACCCCCAAGGCCTCTCAAAAAAGTTATTAGAGAGACATATTGTCTCAATCTTATTCACAAATTCATTGCTACTATCTAAACTTGAAGAGGAAGAGTGAAGTGAAAGTATGAGTTTGAGGCTTTGAGCTACAACTTGCAAGGAGACTTACGAAGTTAGGAGCAAGCTTAGGAGAGAGCAAGCCAAAAGGAGCTTCTTCATTCTTGCAAGAGGAAGAGGGCAACATGTGGGGTTCAACAGTTCCAATGATGAGGAGATTGACATGGAGTTTGGAGATGACTAGAGGCATCAAGCCATTAGCCATTGACTCATGAGTCATGAGCCATTAGTATTACTACCTAGTATTTACTATTTTGTTTTCGAACTTTGAACATTGTTGATCATAATTATGAATCATGATTATGAAATTTGAACTTTTACTTCTAGTTCCAATGTTTATATTTTTAATTTCAGTGTTAACTATTAAAATTAAATTTAAAAATTTAAAAACTACTACTAGTTCAATGCAATCATTGCAATGTGTTGAAACTTTACTTATTCCTTAGGCTTCTACAGTTATACATCTTTTTATAACTAAATTTTCAAGTACATTTGTTTCCAGTATTTCTTCTTGAAGGTGAGTTTGGCTCTACGGTTTGAATGAAGAGTATGTCTACACATGTTTCATCGTGTTCCAGTGTTTTCGAAAGATATGTTCAACATGCAAAAAGTTTGAAGTGACAGAAGGTTCTTTGTGCCTATCTGTCAACCAGTTGGTCTTGCGAAATTATGTAGTAACGGCTAGTAGTGTGTAGCATTCAAAGTTAGTGTGTTGTGGTAAAATAGGTCCAGGTTAAGGTTCATGTGAAAGTGCATGGCCTCATGTTCTTTTTGAATTTAGGTCCACCTTATGTTATCCTGGTTAATTGCAGATCCCTGGCCGACATGGAGTAATGTTAATGTAATGTCTTGTATATAATCATCATACATTTGTGCAGATGCAAAATGTGAAGTATAAGAATAATTGAAGAGAAGGTAGTGAGTGAATATACAAGGATGTGAATCTGTGTTATAGAGTGTTAATCAATTGAAGCATCTCAATCATTGTGTGCCATCATCAAAAGATCTTGAAGAGTGTAGCAAATTGTCTGAATTGAGTTCAGACTTTGTGTAAGTTGTGTAATCAATCTTGAAGATCCGCAAGCTTTAATCCTGTAGGTTGGTGCCTACAAATACAATTGGGGATTGGTGTCTCCAGTAGATCGATGCCTAATTCATATTGTAAATTCCCTTGTTATATTCCTACTTTGTGAGGTTGGATTTGGACAATAGATCCAAGCAACTTTTTCTCACCGTGGTTTTTCCCATCTTGGGTTTCCACGTATGTCTAGTGTTCTCATGTGTAGATGGGTGCGCTCATGCTGTTACTTAATTATCCGTATATGCTTTGATTCAAGTTTCATGTTTGATATACGTGTTGAATTAAAGAGTTTTAAATTGATTTGTTATATTGATTCACCCACCCACCCCTCTTAGTAGATTATGTGCCCTTCACTCTATTTTCTTGGTTGTCCTAATATTGCACCTATTACACTATTGGAGGCATCTACATGGACATGGAAGGATGAATTCCAATCAAGAAATATTAGGACTAGTGCCTCTAAAATTTAAGTATTCAACATGTTAAAAGCTTCAACACTTCTACGTATTCATTCAAAAACTTTGAAGTTTTTCTTCTTTATTGTTTCTACTATTGGACTAGAAATTGTTGCATAAAGCCTGATGAACTTGCAGTGGTACCATGTATATCTTAGGTACTTTCAATATTCGATGGTGGAAGATTCAATATTATTGCTACTTTCAAGGGATACACCATCAAACCTTCTTTACATATGAGTGCCCAAATAAGGTACCAAAAGGCACCGCAAATATATATTTCTTTACATTGAGCTATTGGGAGGATTCTACACCTCTCCAACATCAATCTTTACACTTGTATATGATCCTTCAATAATCCATAGACTATCTAGTCATCTAGGTAGACTTCTAAGAAAATGTCTACGAAATCTTTATGTGCGTTTACCATGATTCTACTAACTACCATAAGGCATTCTTTAGACCAAAAGGCCCTACAAGATACATAAACAGTCGCCATTCTTAGCAAATGTCATTTTGCACTAATCTTTCGCTTGTATTGCGATCAAAAAATTGAAATATTTACAAAGAAACCTCTTTTACCATCATCTACTTCCTTGTTTTTGTCCTTTTTTCCTAGTTTATGTACCAAGTTTCTACAATTGGCACCAATGTCCAATAAAATAGTTGTACCTTAAGTCTCCAATCCCAAATTTCAATGCATTGTTGAATAAGCTCTCCTAGGTTAGTTGGAGCATCATACTCTATAATGGAATCACACTCCCCTTCCTCCTTCAAGTATCAAGTTTTTATCAGTATTCTTAGTGTTTTCCAAGTAGGAATGCTAGGCTTGTGGGTATACCACCATCCACCACACTACATTAAAGGGTATCATCTAAGGCTTTCCTTCTAAGGTCCTCTCTCTCAAATGGTTTCTCCATGTTATCTAAGTATCCCCACTAGGTCTCCTACCCTAGGGTAGTGAAGTAACTTAATGTAAACCCCTTGTGATACAATGAATCCTAGGAGTTTGCAGTGTAATCATTTTCTATCAGTTGCAATGTAATTTTGTCCTTTGCGATAATATATGTTTTATTACTTTTCTAAAGTTGCACACCTTCCTAGCCCCTAAAACTCTCCTAGCTCTCACTTCAAGCTCAAAAAGAAGTTATGCTTCTATTGCACCTTCGCAATCAATGTTGTAGTGGCTTTTTTCTTAGGGATTTTTCTTGGGGAGTATAGACCCTTATCATCTCCTTTCATCTATATCATCTTCTTGTGTTATTTCTTCTACATATGTGCCATTCATACTAGTATATACAAGTATGTGTACTAACCTATCCTCACCATGAAATAGCATCTCATCCTGCTAGGAGTCCAATACTCCACTACAATTTACAAACCCTTCCAAATTTAGCAAGACACTAACATATTGAGGTGATGCAAGCACATCCCTGGGCATCGTGAAAATGTGGTATCATGTCTAAGAAAGTAGAAATTGTGGTTTAGTTTGACAGTTTGTATATGTGTCAGCACAATTAACTACATTGAGGAAGTAAAAATATCATCTCTTTCAGCTAGGAGTTAAATACTCCACTACAATTTACAAATCCAAAATTAGGAAGACATTAAACGTACTAAAGGTGATGAAGGCACATCCCTGGGCATCATGGAAATGTGATATCATGTCTAAGAAAGTAAAAATTGTGGTTTAGTTTGGCAGTTTGTATGTGTAAATTTGTGGTTAAAAATCTATGGTAGAATAAGTCAACATATTTTACAACATTGAGGAAGTAGAAATATCATCTCTTCCTGCTAGGAGTCAAATACTCCACGACAATTTACAAACCATTCAAAATTTCGCAAGACACTAAACATACTAAAGGTGATGCATGCACATCCTTGGTTTAGTTTGATAATTTGTATATGTGTAAGTTTGTTATTAACAATCTATGGTAGAATAGGTCAACACATTTCATTGCATTGAGGAATTAGCTCCTACAATCGTCGTAGTAGCTCTCTAAGTAGTCTTTTTTTATCTTATGTTGACAATCGAAGTCAATTGGATGAGCAAAAGTTGGTAAGTTGGATTGTGAAGTGTCTATGGGTTGATAGTGTGTTCAATTAGAGATGCTTTGACTTGCGGCAAGTTATTGTGGGTTTGTGCCAAAGGTGAATGTTTGGGAAGGCTATGATAATCATTGGAAGGGTCCATGTTGTACCATGTGGAGATTCACCAAGATTGGACTATTGGAGTTTGTAAGATTGTTATTTTCAATCAACGATGCATTTCATGTGGTTTCAAGCTTTACCTTGAGCCGATGCAAATTGTGCGTGAAACCAAAGGAGGGTATATATGTGGTTTCAAGTCATTTATAAGCAAAGAGGACTAGGAAAGAGTCAAGGCTTGGCAAGTAAGGACAACAAAGAGGTGAGGACTAAGAGATCAAGTGTGCAAACAAGGAGTATGATGTGGGGTAAAATCTAAAAGAGTGAAAGTGGCATGTAGGAGTGTTGTTCTTGTACTAGAAATCATTATGTGGCTGTTTTCCGCAAGTTAGGAAGTGGGGTTCCAAAGTTCTGTTAGTGTGTGTGAAATGCATCTATGGTAGATTGTAATTGTGTTCATGAAATCAATAAAATGATAAGAAAGCTTTTGGAGTTTGGGTTTTTCTATAATTGAGAGTCTTCGGAAGATATTGTGTTTTGTGTGAATTTTCTGCTATGTGGGTTGTTTTCTTTTTTGTGGGCTGCAAGTTGGTCAATCTTCATTGGGCCCTTTGCCCATGACTACATCAAAAGGGTTCTTTCATTTCTATGACTTCAAAATCTACTAGCCTCTTTATTCCTAACAAGTTTCATAAAGTTTCTTGATGAGAGGATGGGGGAACGCAAGGACCAAGGGCCTAAGTTTGGGGACAACGAGGGGAAGATGGCAGGGAGGTGCCGCTGATATACATATAGGTACTTGAAAAAATAGTTATAAAAAGATGTATAAGAACTACAATGTTGAATTTACAAATGAAACTTGGGCAAATTGAAATTACGTAAATACTATAATACTATTAATACTACTTAACAATTAACTTATTAAGTTATTAACAATTTAACATTAAACTTTGAACAACGAAAAATGTTAAATTTGAATTTTATATTCAAGAACCAATCAATCTTTCCCATGTCCTTGAGTGCATTATTCATGGCATGCACATAACAAGGAGTCCACCAAATGTGTCTATAACAATCAATTTCCCTACAGCTTTGCACACATGGGTTGCATCTGTCACTACTTGGACCACATTTTGTAGCCCAACCTCCTCAATAGCATCCTTAAGGATCAGAAACTAAGAATCGGCATCCTTGTGATGCCCTAAACAATCAACTGCCTTAAGAAAATATGGGCCCTTTGAACATGTAACCATGATATTGATGAGTGGACAATGCCTAATGTTCGTCCACCCATCCATGACAATACTGCATCCATTTGCCACCCCCAACATTCCTTCATTTTCTCCATTAACACATTTATCTTGGAATAGCTCTTATCCAAGATTGTGCTCCTCAATGTTGTCTCCCCCGATGGCACATATGATGGTCTTGCCCTTGCTATCATCGCCATCACCTCCTTATAATAAGAAGATCAAGCCACATGGAATGGAATTCCATTGGCAAAGAAGAATTTGCCAATGGCATTATCTGTATCATCCCTCATCTACACATTGACTAATTCAGCTATTGGGTTAGGAGCATCAATTGTCAACTTCTATTTCCCCCTACCCTCAGTTGCATGGGCCCTTGAAGTAGAATATGGCATACATGTAAATTGCCTCTGCAAAGTAGAAGTAGAACCGTGTGGCTGGCCCTGATTAACCCTTGGCCTATGAGACAAAGAAACAAATATAGGTGCAACTACAAGTGCACTGTCTTCACCACCAACACCCCATAGCCTACATATCTCAACCCTAAATTTCAAGTTAGTTGGTGACGCCAAAAAATCACATATTTCCACACCTTTTCCTCAGATATGAAGGAGGTGGGCATTAACTCTGGTAATGCTGCCTTGAAATTCAAGGTCACAAAAGTAGCACTTCCACAACCTTGTGCCAACAGATGTCCTAAGTCTGCTTTGTAATTTTGTTGCAAGTTGTTTCAAGGGAGACATAGGATCAAAGGGACCCTTAGCAAAATCTACCAATATTGTGGAGGAGCAATTCATATTTGTAGGTGCACTGGCCATGGAACTTGAGGTTCAGGTGGCACGGTCACCCCTCTTTGCTTCAAACTCATCCTCACTTGTGCCATGAGAACTCATTGTGACATTGCAATAAACAATATAAAATTTACAAGTTTAAAATTCTAAAAGTAAAATTTAAAATTCAAACTATGCATGTAGTTGCGTAGCATAACGCAAAGGATTATGACACAGATTTTCTTTTTGTTTTTCTTACTTTAGGTCACATGAAGCAGAGAAGCAAAGGATACATTAAAGTTTCATCGTAGTTTGACAAAAGTTTAAATCTTGATGACAATATGAACAATGAACATTGAACAATTAAAATTTAATATGATACTTGCTAATGCACTTGCAACCATGTCTATAAAATTATGAACAAAATTAAAATATGAATTAGAATATGAAACTAGTTTAAAATGTCAAAAAAAACCAATCATGGAATCCTACCTTATGCTTGAAAAATCCTCCCAACTTGGTGTAGAATCCCTCTTCTAAGCTTCTTCCTCTTTTTTCTTGCTCCCCATCAACTTTATTGCACTTACAACACTTCACTCTCACTCTTTTGCTCCTCTTCAACTTTGTTATTGGAATGAATTTGTGATTGTGAGGATTTGAGGGTGCCTTATAGAGTTTGGTGGGGCCCATTGGCCATTAGGGTTAGGGCTTGGGCACCCAAACCCAAAAAAAATGTTTTTTAATTTTTTTGCACAATTGAGGTACTCTTGGGAGTCCCCCAAACATCCCAATGTCTCGAGCAGAGGTGGCACAATGGTGGGGGGACGTCTCCCCCACATCCTAGAGACGTCCCCGCCCTAGAAACGTGGGGACCTTTTTTTTTTTGGGGGGGGGGGGATGCGTCCCCATGGTGCACTACTTTTCTTTGACCTCTATGGGGAAGTCCTCCACACTATTTTCCTCATATTCATCCATTACCGATTTTCCTTTTGGGATATACCAACCCTTGTTACTACCACTACCTTATTTGTTTCCTTCTCCTTCCTTCTTTCTAAGTAATCTCTTTCCAACTATTCTTCTTTCCTCAACTGATTTTATCCTTTATGTTCATCATTGTTTATTTTTACTTTTTGACATCTATGAGCATTCAAGGGGGTTCCTTTGAAAATTCTCATTATAACCTTAGCCCCTCTTGGCACATTTAACCTACACAATTCTTCACTCTTTGTAGTGGTGTGGCTGCTCTTATAGAATTGTGCAGCTCTTGGGCAACCAAACAAATCAAGGTTTGCATTGCTGCAATATCCACATAGTTTCTTCCTTTCTTCCCTACAATCATTTGTCTATTGTCCTAGTTTACCACACTTCTAACAAGGAGCAACCTCCCTTCTTCTCTAACCTTAATCTCTTCCTCTACAATGTCCTCCACTAAACTCATTGCAGTAGGATCTATTGTCATTATATTCTTCTATATAACTAATAGAAGGTTTGTCTTCAAGTAGTTTGGGTACCACATTTTGAAATGAGTATATGTCGTTGATCTCTCCATTTGGGCTATTGATACCCACAAATTTGTTTGTGAAGAGCTCCTTTTGCCAATCCTTTAGCCCTTGCCATAACCTTGTGGAAAGGTTCATTACTTTTGCATTTGTGATTCCACTAGGATTTATACTCCTCTTCATCTCTTGACTAGAATAATAGTGAAGGGCAATGATCCGTCTCATGATCATCCCTCTTTCCACAAAGACCACAAAAAACACTTTTTAACCTCCTTGAAGGCTCCACAAAATCTGCTTTCATTGCCACAACTTGTTTTTTCCCTTCTTGGATTGGGTGCTTGTTCCTCAAGTGTGCATTGGAATAGTAAAAACAACAAATCTTGTCTTGGTTGTTTTCTCCCCTTGCCAAAATCTCTTGCTTAATCTTCAATTGCTCTAATTCTAGTTTTAAGTTTTCTATCTCAACATTTTCTTCGTTCTCATTTTCCCTCCTCCAAGGTTGTACTTCAATCTCAATGCTAATTCTACCACTTTTACATGTCTCAAAAACTCTTCCATTTAGTGATGCTCTAATCACAAGTAGCAATCCAAACACAAACCAATTTACCCTTTGTTTCTCTAATAGTGGTTCCTCCAATCTCCTAAGAAACCCTTTGAACTGCTAATATAATTCCTTTTTTGACTCTCCCTTTATTGCAATGTTTCCCTCATCTTCCTCACACTCTCTAAAGGGATTTTTTAGAACTGAAAGTTGTTCAAGAATTGTTCTTTTAGTTCATCCCATTCTTTATCATGGTTTGGGCACGCCTTTATGTACCATTTGGGAGCCTTATCTCCTAAAGTTCCCAAAAAATCATAAAAGTTTAGCTTTGTTCTCCCTTTTACTACATTTCCTCTATATGAGTATTCTACGACAAAGATGTGTTCATATGCTTCTTTGGTATCTTTTCCAAAGATTGGTAGTTTGGTTTGATTGTGATCCATTTTGAGAGTGGTTGGTGCCTTTGATTTATCATTGTTTCCTGAGGTTTCTCCTCTACTCATTATTTTTCTTTATTCTTTGTCCATTGATCCTTATACTCCTTATCCTTAAAATCCTTGGCTTTACTAGTTCACAACTAAATTTTCTTCTAATTTACTAATTTCCATGTCCTGCCTTTATGCCCAGGAAACTCTCTTCCTAATATCTCTTCACTCAACAACAAATTCTTCTCTTTTCACTTCCTCCTCAATTTGGAAAGATTCACTACATTTATTCTTGGAATCAAATGTTTCTTAAGCACGTGGAATGGATCTTGGTCCAAGGGGTTCACCCTTTCATGGTGTCATTTCAAATTAGGAGATAACCTTTCATTAGCTAATGACATTTTATCCAATAATATAGAATTCTCCCATCCTTCCTCAATTGTCTCAATTATGTTGATGGCTGGGTTGTTAAACATGTCTTTTAACTCTTCTTTTTCCAGACCCTTCTTTTCTTCTCTTAATTCTCAATCTCTCATCATTATCATTTTGGAATCTAACATTTATGCATACCACACTATCTAAATCTTTTGCACTAAGTTCCAAAGGTTTTAGTTTTGTAAATGGCGTTAATAAACCCTCAAAGCCATTGTTAACTGTCGCCTCTGTGTTTGACAATTCAAGTTCAAAATAAAAGTGAAAATTTTCAAATGGTGGAGCACCTATGCTTCCACATCTTGACAGAGCGCTACACTCCCAAGCCCTCCTAATAACTCCTTGAATCCATCTTATTCTTTAATTTCTTTTATCAATCTGATAAGATAATCATTTGCTATATAAAGATGGTTGTTTAGTTGCTCAAATGTATCTTTGAGCAGCATAATTATAATTAGTCCCTCTATTGTGGAATCTCATTATTCTCCATACAAAATTATCATTCTTAACAACCCTCCTAGCACATTCAACTATAATCAATTGCCCTAGTGGTTGTGGGTTCTTACAACTCTCATTATCCTCAATACTCTAAGAAACAGCCCTCCCTAGTGCAATACAAAATTATCATTCTTAACAGCCCTCCTAGCACATTCAACTATAATCAATTGCCCTAGTGGTTGTGGGTTCTTACAACTCTCATTATCCTCAATACTCTAAGAAACAGCCCTCCTAGTGCAGCATTCCAAATCGGCTTCCCTCCCCTTTTCTATTCTCTTGTGGTATCTTTCTTGTCTTTATTGGACTTGTTTCAATCCCTTTTCCTCTGTGTTCATTTATATAGCCATCTTAATCTCTTCCACAATCTCTCTAAATTGCTTACTATCTCCTTTTGCCATCGATGTTTTTGATTTGGACTTTCATTAATCCATCCCTAATAGCTCAATCAAGACCTACCTTTGGCAGTCACATCTCTTCGTGATCCCTTTCAAGATCCCCTATTTTTCCATCCAACGTCCACTAGGTGCCTAAACCCTCTCACAAGATAGGACCTAATATATTCTACCACACAACATCAAACTTGTTTCTTTTCTATTTGTAATCTTTTTGTTGTTAAATCTTGTTTCTTTTCTATTTGTAATCTTTTGTTGTTAAATCGTTTCTTACTGCCAAAAAAAAAAGTCTTGTGTGTTCTATCCTTCTCTTATGTCTTACCAAGGTCCCAGCAATGTACGCAAAATGTTAGGAGAAGAGAAGGTGCAAATTGAAGATCTATGCTTATTATATTTATATCCCAATGTAAAGGGGATAAGAAGAGTATTAGAATTTGTATAATGAATTAGAGATAAATGCTGTGAAATATAAGACAATCAAATCATAATACACACAGAGATTCATCACATTCACATATCATAGAATATAAACCATCATATATAGTATAACTCCTTGCAGTACATAGCCATCAAACTTCCATTACTTATATCTCTCATCTATTTCATCTTCTCATATCTAATATTATTTTTCTTTCGTATGTGTGACATTCTTCATATAGGGATGTGTCCCTCTTCCTGGTTATGTCTCCTTACCTTTGCCACAGATCGGCTGTAGCTATTACATTTGACTTACAGTGACTTTATCCTTGGTAATCCTACTCAAGGTGTGTTCCTTTCTGCTGCCAACCTTTGGCACCCTTCTGAGTTTCACCATTGGCTTCCATTAGGCCAACCTTTTGGGTTATCAACCTAATGGGAGTTTCTATCCTACCAACATATGGTATTTTGTTTCTAATCTTATAATATAGTTCAAATAAGCTTTATAACAAGTTCAATTAAGAAATAAGAGCTAATATATATATATATGGCAGTGCACTTGGGGGAAGGAAAGAGAATCGTATACACATATCAATATACACAAACGAACATCATGTGTAAATAGTATTTATTATCAATCACTAGGAAACTTGGGGACAATGATGGGGATGCCAAATGTTCAAATACAGGATCAAGGGACAATGGGAAATGCCAAAAAAAAAATCATATATAAATATATATTCTTCAGGAAAAAAAAACATATTACAAGATTTCTAAATGAAAATCACAAAATATATTACCAATACATGATGAATACAAAAAAAAAAAATTAGACAGCAAGAAACGCCTACGAAGGTTGTTGGAAGACATCATGAAATGGGAGTAAGAATTGGATGGAATATCATGATGCCTGGAAGTATCACCACTCAGAATTACATCTCCATTTACTAGATACATACAAAGGGTAGGAAACATATTTACTACTTGCTGTGTTTATAATATTATTATATTTTGGTTAACTATTGTTAGTAAAAAGTAAGCAGATAGACATGACAGAACAGCTCAATCGAGGGAGCTCTACAACCTAATTATCATATTTATTAAACTAATGTATGGTGATTCCACGTGTAAAGTTAGATTAGACAGATTTTTGTTTCAGACTCCTTTTTAAGTTTTTAACATAATTAGAATTCAGAACATTATTGTTAACCTAGTGACCATGATAAAGCCTAAGAAAGTACATATAATAGATAAAACTGAAGCTCACTAACATCTTCTCACAAATACCTTCAATTCATCACGTTTACGAGACTTTAGCTGGGCAAGCTGTGTTTCTGCATCATACAGACGATCCTGAAGAACTTTCTTTTCACCAGAAAGTTTGGCAATTTCTTCATCACGTTCAGAACGAACCCACTCAAGTTGATTTTCTGCTTCCCGTATTTGTTCAGAGAGATCCTTTTTCTCCCGTGAGAAACGATCCAATTCAGCCTTCATTTCAGACTGTAATATGAGATAATTCAGAAGTGAATTAGTAATTTATATCACAAGATTGAGACTCCCTATATGAAAAAAAAAATGCACAATAGCTTGCATACCTTTAGACGTGATGCAGTGGCTTCAAATTCACCTAATCTTTGTGATAACAATGCTTTTTCTCTAGTAAGGCTAACTATTTCATTTTGCCTGGCTTCACGAACTCGAATTATTTCCTCTTCATTTGCACACAACTGCTGCCACAGTGCAGTACGATCAACATTAGCGATTTCAGCCACCTCGCGCATCATGCTTAAAACCGGTCTTGCTGTCCCCTCCTCTTCTCGCACAAGAAATATCAAAATATCCATTCCTAGATCTATTTCATGACAGCTATTCGTGCTACTGGTTGCACGCTCAACAAGCCCCCTCAACATTCGTTCACGATAACCTTCATCTCCATACACTTTGAACATTACAGCATACAGTGTACTGACAAATTCTCTAACCCTAGAGTCCCTAGAGACAGACAAAGCTTCTGCAAGACCAAGCACTGCAGCAAAATCATCATCCTCTTTTGATAATGACTGGCTGACTGTACCGGATAGGAAGGACTCTTGATTTTGAATAGTACCAGTACAACATCTAGAACCCATTGCCAGTCTCTGAGCACGCCGTCTTTCTAGAACCATAACTACTGACTGTTCCCCAAAGGCTCCCCGAGCAATAGCTCTCTCAAAGACATGTTGAGCTTCTATCATAAGACGATGTTCACGATGTTCAGATAGCATTTCTACGAGGATATCCACATCGGCCACTCTCCCACATGCCACTGCAACCTGCTCTGCGGCAAGACCACATTCACTATCAACAAACATTGCACTTGATGCAGCAAAATCATTCTCACTGATTTCACAATCTGAATCAATATCTCTCAACATAGCTTCAGCAACATCTGCCCAACTGACAACTGTATTTCTTAGAACATCTAAAATGCATGGAGATATTGCCGCTCCTAAACTCTTTAATCTGCTACGAACAGCCCTCACCTGTATTGGAAAAAATAATAAGAATACTATGAAAAATTTGTAATCATCAATTTTGATAAATATATGGATTATTGGTGGCATTGGTACAAAATAGATAATCTTCAGACATAAATAGCTCTACACAAACATACTGCTTGAGGTAGTTGCTGGCATTGAGATGCAGCTTTGAAAATGAAACTCATCACAACCGCAAAAGGCTCATCATTTGTATCCATCAACAATTCCATAGCTTGAAATAGAATGTGTTTCCAGACATCACTCCCAACTTCCAGTTGACCTAATGCACCCAGAACCTGCAAAAGCAACCAAATTTTACCTTCCATTCTCTACAATGAGGTCATCTGTCACAGGACTAATTATGCATAGTCCAATATTATTAGAAGCAATACAAGAATTTAAATGTTAAAGTAGATTGTTAACATTGCCAATATTGAAGGTTTGTACAACTCATACAGGTAGACGTAATTCAAGTTCTGTATCTGGCTTCTGAAGGCGATCTAATAATGCATATGCAGCCAGAGAGTGTTCAGAATAATCCACCAGTTTCGGCACCAGTGCAATAAGATCCAACTGCAAATGTTTTGGAGCTCTTTCCAAGACCAAAGCAATCTTCTGTGCTGACTGGGGCCTCCGTCTAGGTTCTAGACAACCTTGAGGAACGGCACCATCTAATGCTCTGAGAGAATTGACAATCAATCCCAACAGCTCGTCTGACTGCTCTGGCCATTTTGTCTGATAAAACATCCAATAACAAAACTTAATGAAGTTCCAGAATCCATACCATCAATGTACAGCAACCTACAAGCATGTAGAAAATATGGCTGAAATTTCAAACCAGATAAAGGAAAAACCATCAATACAGCTTTTGCCACTTCTATGGTAAAGCAAGCATACCACCTTTTGCATTTGATTAGAATTATTCACTCCTGAAAGTTCATGTGCAGTTGAGTCTGGAGGTGAGGAAGCAGGCAAGACTGCAGCCTTTCCCACTGGCTCTGTTGTCGACAAGTCACTGCTTTGTACTGCCCGAGTTCCTATGGCTCCATCGATTCCGACATCAAGGCGTAGATCAACAGGATTATTTGCAGTCTCAACCGTTCCATTTGTAGTTCTATTAGTTGTAGATTCATTGCAATCCACAATACTTTTTGACCTTGCTTCTGGAGCATCATTGCATTTCTTTCCTTCAGATGGCTGACAACACTCAACCATTATATCTAAGAGTAGATCCACAATGGCCTGCTGCAATACCTTAACACCCATTAGAAGATTCATAAGGCTAGGTGATGTTGCCTCGCCTTTATTTCCACCTTTCTTCCCACTGTTAGAAGTAGATAATTTAGTTGGAAGAAGAAGCCGCTTCACTTTCGCTGGATCATCCAAATAAACACGCAGACCAGTCAAGAAGGCTGCTATTGCCCCTGCATCCATCAACAACTTTTCTCGCAAAGTTACTTGTAACTGAGATGGATCAAGTAACAGTGGGGGATTATCGCCATATGTTAGGTGAAAACCTGCCCTTGCAAGAAGATTCCTAAAAATATCCTCTTCATCACCACTTATTCCCTCACTGTCATCAGAATCAATAATTTCATCTGGGTCGGTAGACAGTGCATCCTGATCATCATCTGAAGCTAAGACCTACATGTCAGATTTGCAAAGCATGTTAACTTTACATTTTTTAAGAAAATGAAAATGCTGCAACTTGGAAAACAGCATAATGATAGCTTGCCTATATAATGTTCGAAACAACATTGGCATGGAACGTATTACAGAAATACCAATAATGGGGTGGTATGATTATCCATTTCACACAATAAAGTGGATGGTATAAAAAAATAGTCTAGCATTCTTATCTGTCTACAAAAGAGTCTCTGTCTACAGTATACTTATCTACTGATTGATAAAACCAGGGTATTGTAAGTTTAAACCATTTTGTGTTCCTTCATTTTTCCTTGTTCATAAGTTGGGTGTAATTTGACGCATTCCTTATGTTCCTAGCGTGTTAGTCCATTAGTATTACAGAAACTATTAAGAAGACGTCCAATATATTTTTATTGAATCTTTCATTGGTAGAAAATGTGTTTTTTCTCTAGCATAATTGTTTCTGAATAACAAAATTTCAAATCAATAAACATTGACAAATTTTTCCTTGATACTATTTCCCATAAATAAGCAAATATTAAATCCAACGTTTGTCAAAGTTTTTAAATATGAAGAGTAAATAGTAGCAAAAGAAAAAGACCACAAAGAAAATGACATACACACAAGATACAGAAAACGAAGTGAATGCAGACAAAAAAAATAAATCATAATGCTCAAGCATGTGCTAGAAATTGTACAATGAAAGCGAGTGCTCCCAATATATAGACTTGCACATAAGCATGCACAACCACAAGTCAAATATTCTTGAAAGAGTAATCACTAAACCAACCAGGGAAAAAAAGGATAAACACCAACAATAATATCAAGATATCATGTCCAGCAGGTGTGACAGAGTGGTAGAGGGAGGGGTGTTACCACAATGTAACGCAAAGGTTCAAATCTCAACCTGGTAACCATTGAACTTGCTTCCAGCACCATTACAGCCATCACAAAGAAAGCCAAAAAGCATGTGTAGCAACATGCCCAGGGACTCAGCACTCATTTGTATCTTAAGGTTGACAGATCTGCTGTAAACCTTCATTGACCAAACAAAAAAACATGCAAGGTCTCACATGGTAAACTACAAGATGGCAACATAAGTTACCTGCAAAAATATTACCATCAACACCCATCCACATTATTTACTTAAAGGGAAATATTGAAGACTAAGAGTGTAATTTATGCAAGGAAACTAGGAAAGCGTCGTTATAAAATTGACCCTCCTGATTACAGCTCATTTGATCCCGGACATGTCTCAAAACCAGACAAATTTGGCATCTACCAAAGTCAAAATATCAATTGTTGCAAGTTGGTCTTTAAGCATACAACATTCTAGGTGAAAAGCCACAAAACCTTAGCAGAATTCTGGTTCCTCAAACTTTCCAAGGCAACCTTCAAAATGAGAAAAAGCAATGTGCCTCAATTATCCCATCTCAAAATTGATTTGGTTCATCTGGATGATGATGGAATCATTTGCTTGAGCAAAGGCTTTCTTAATATGTTCCCAAAACACTGTGATGCTGACCTTGCCTCAAATGTGATAGAGTAGGCACCTTCAATTGTCACTGCAAGAAATCCTCAATTATCTTTCTGTGGAATTTTGTATCTCCTCAGTGTAATAGTCCACCCCTTAGCTTTTTAATAAATCCCAAAAAACTTTTTCAGTAGAACAGATTATTTTACATCCATAGATTAAAACCATGACAAATAAAATTGGACATGAGAGTACCCTTGAAGTTAAAAGTTATAACCACCAGTAAATTTAGTAGAAATGTTCATTTTCTTTGGTTATCTATCTCACAAAATTGATCAAACAATTGAGAATAATGCTCAAAGCATATCATGCAGCTTCTTCGTCTACAATGATAGCAAATGCAATTAAAGCATGCTAAAGTACAGGTGGAGAATCCCATACTATTACAAGTAGAAGATTACATGCACACCTGATCAAGCACAGGAATTGTTAAAATATTAAATGGAGATAAAATGAAAAAACCACAATAATAATAAGGTAGACACAATAAGCTATATCATGGCTATTAGCATTAAGTAAATAGTATCACTGATAATGCTTGCACCTGAAAATCAAAGAGAATAATAAACCTTTTTTAGTTAAAATGCATCCAATGATGGAAAGAAAGTCTTTTCTCTCAATATTTTATATACACACCAAAACTTACAAGGAAATAACTGCCAAGAAACAAAGAGAATCTAACCACATTGGTCAATACGGATGTCACTACTAAGAATTTGTACAAAATACTCAGCATAGAAATCCATCTTGGATCTGAGTAGCTGCAGGGAACAAGTCCAAGTGACCTGAATGGACTGTCGATAAATGTCTTCTCACACAACTTTATTGTACAAATATTTTGGGAAGGAAAAGGTGGGCAGGGGGCATCAAAGGAACATCTAAATAAACAAAGCAAAATACACAGATGTCAATAAACTGAAGATGCAAATAGATTTCAGTAATAGCAATGTCATTGTCCAAGAACTAAGGTGGCAACCTTTTTCAAAGAATCAAGGGGTAATATGAATACACCTCTTGACCTAAGTCTAGATTACCTACAAACATAAGTATGTGAAGATGGAAAATGAACCCGAGTCAAAGGAGTTAAGAAGCAGATTCAGCTTAGAAATGCACTGAAGAATTGCCCATTACAACAGATGATGTGCTGATGCATGATTGTCTTCAATCAAAGTTCTTTGCAGTCTTTCACTTCCTGGAGTGAAGATAAAAATCAAACCTTCTTACCTCCCATTATATAATGGTCAGCCTCAACTTGTGAGTCATGTAAACAAACAATGGCATCCTTGACGACCATATGAATAAAAAGCAACCACTTAACAAGTTCAGAGTGCACAACAACTACAATAGGGAAGGAAAAATTAGCATTCAGGGAATTTTTCACTTTGTTGAATTTGTCAACACACTCCAGAACTTAACTATTTAAAACTTCATCACAACAATTATTTCCAAAGAATACATCAACAAGATCATTTTCACAAGTGCAAACTGCAAACAGAAAACCATGTTTTATTCAACAACAGCCAGGGTTTTTACTTTTCATGGGCTACCAAAAGACTTTTGTTATTGGCTCTTTGAAATATTGATATCATTGAATATCAAAAAAAAAATTGTCTTCTGGCACATTCCTAGCATTTTCTTCATAGTTGCTATAACTTTGATGTCTACACACTATATTTTGCATTAACTAACAAAATCGTTTTATTTTATTTTTCACTATTTTTATAAATATTATTGCTTTTTACTTTGTGGTGGTTTGATGTAATTTATCCATTTTAAACTGGTGTAATTAAAACACTTAACACTTCACCACATAGATGAAATGCTATTATTGGCAGCATTCTAAATATCAAGCAACTCGATCTGATTGTTTTGCAGTCTTCAATCCCAACAGTGATTCCAATCTTGGCAATTCACTAAAGCTCAAAAGATTATGGTCTACAAGGTCTAAACATGTTGTAAATCTGAAAACAGACAGCAGCTTGAAAAGCACCTTGATTTGCACAAATGTTAAATTCAAAGAAGCAAAGTAGACTTTCTCCATCTTGAATATAAAGACAAACTGAAGAAACAAAGTCTACATATACAATAAACTATTACAACATATTGATCAATCAAATACCTTGCTGATCAAATAAGAGACCCAAGATCCTAACCATATGCTTCAATTGAAGTTCACTGGAGATTACTCACACACATTTCATTGTGCAATACATCTAGCATCAAATGATTATTTGGAAAATTATTCTAGTCTACCTTGAGTATTGAAATTTCAAAGCAAGTTAAATAAGAAAGGCAAAATTCCACAAAACAGGCTTTTCAAAATCTCCATCATGATAGTATTCAACGTCTTCTGGTTAGTTTAGTTTTGTTGTTTTGAAATTATCTGGGCAAGAGCATATAAATAGTTCTAAGTTTATAATTGATAGTCCCATAAAAAAACCTGTGGCAAAAAAAAAGAAAACACTGTAGTTATCACAAAATACATGGGCATTCAGATCACAAGCATTCAAAATGAAAGCAGATGATTTTGAATTCTGTAAAGAAAATAGCATAGCTCTTCCAATGGCAACACTTTAAACTGATAAATTTAATGTGCTATAACATAAAGCAGTCTCATGAGAATGAAAGTGAAAGAGTGATAAACGACTAGAAATGTTTTCACATATAGAAAGATCAGCAATTGCAATGAGCACTGAACCAAAAACTTTGCTGATCTGAGAGATATGTACAATGCTAGCAATCTCTAATTTCTACAAAAAGACGCTGTATTTTATATACCTATGTGGTAGGTAATGAAAATAATAGAAAGAGAAGAGGAAGAGCTAATTTGCCTCAAGAGTCTGAAGAGCTATCAGACATGTGACTCATCTGGAAGCAATAAGTACCTGCCATGATGTGCTAGATAAAGACAAACTGCTGGTGCCAAGTTGGTGCTGTGTTAGAAATACTGTTAGAGAGCTGTTCCAAACAGTCAACTTATTGGAGCCATATCTTTTCATTTGTAGCTCAAAATGTGATGCTTGAGACCCTAAATTTGGCCAGCAAGGTTGTCATCCAGCTCAGGAGGTTTCTCTAGAAACATTCAATTGTGAGAAATCCAAACAGAAATCTGTGGAGCACTTGATTGTTTGTGTAAGTCCAAATCCACAATTGTTGTTGATGCTAAAAAAGTACTCTCTCAAAATTATAGAAGCAAGCATTTTTTAAAAATGCTTAAGTCGTCATCTACAATGGCATTCAGAAGAATTTGATATCTCAAGAAGTTAATGACAGCCTTCATTATGTTAACAAAACGTATTCTAATTTGTATAGTCGTGGCTGGCTTTAAGAGAAAAAGATGCACCATGCTTGTCACTCAAACTTGTGCAATAAGCCTTATATTGTTAGAATTTATTATGATGTTTTAAAATTAGACCATGCTAATTTAATTCCCCTTAAGGCTTACAAACAGGATCAAAGGTTGTTTGTCATGAGTAGTGCCTTTAATATGTACACAGAGACTTGTCGTCAAACCATATAACCTTGGCTCGTTGAAAGAGAAAGCTATTTGCATGCTTATCACTCAAACTTGTGCAGTGAACCTTTCACTGGTATAAAATGTATAGATGTTTGTGATGTCACTAAGTCGGACTGGGATAATTTCATTCTTGTTAAGAATTCTGAGCATGATGAAAGTTTCTTTGTGATGCTTACAACATCTGTTGGCTGAAAAGGACAACAAAACTTGTCAGTCCAAATAAACTTCTTTGCATCCCATCGATGTCTCTGGAATACTCAACAAATTCAGAAATCTTAACAATCCACTCTATGTATCATTGGCGAGTGAGAGGTCAAAAACAATTCACTTCCTCGAAATACAATGAGATTGATCTCACTTCCAACAGAAAGATGAAATTTAATTGTTATAACTTATAAGTCATCAGTCATCAATCATCTTATTCTAACCAATGCTCCCACCACATTAATGAGGCTTCTAAATAGCATGTTAAGGCTCCAAGTGATAGTTAATTGGTAAGTTGTGAGGGTGATTCTTCCCAGGGAAAATAAACATAAAAAGACTCGACCAAGACTACATAGAAACAAAGAAACTTGCCTCAGAAATATTCCAGCCATAGGATCAAATAAGTAACTAAACACTAAAACAATGTATACGTAACTTGGGAGGAAAACAAAAGTAGGCAACCTCAACCCACATGATCCTAACACAAATACAAATAGCCAAGTGAGGAAAATGCCTGAAAGAAAAAAGTAGCTGATGACCAAAATGGAAGATCAGAAGTCAAAACAGCAAATTCACGCATCTTTAGCACAACAGAGAGAAAACTAGCATCACCATCATTCAACACCAGGAAAAGGCCAATGAAGGATCTAACAATGTCAGTGAGAGAATATCCAATGCTGAAGGAGGCAGGATGCACAAACCTAGTAGGAACCACAATGCTTCCCCAAGTAGCTTTCCTAACACCCAAGGCCAACAATCCTCAAGAGGTAGAAACAGACAACCTTGTAACTGTGAGAATATTTTTAATGTCTTGCATTTATATCACTCCACAAATATATAACTTAGAAGTAACTATTAGCACATGACTACCATGTAAACAATATAACAGTGGACCATGGGGACACATTCCCTACCCTCTAAGGCCATCACAAATTTTTCAGGGATGTGTGGACATGAAGAGGATGTCCCCCCCTGCATCCCCCCCTGCATCCTGATTTTTCTGCAATTTTTCTCACATCCTGAAGATGCTTCAGAAATATTTTGGTGACCCTAAGAGGTTTTATGTTTAAAGGGGTTACTTGGGGATGACCTAACGAACCAAAGCCCTCAAGAGATGACCCATGCACATCCTAACGTCCCCCCACCACCATCAACAGTTGTTTTGGAAAAAAAATAACTAATAAGAGAAATTGTAAAAATTTGAAAATTAAAATAAAGAAGTTAAAATAAACTAGTTATTTTCATGATCATTAAAATTTATAATATAACAATCAGTTATTCATGTTTACAAGTTCATATTCATATTTCAGCATTTCACTCAATTTTCAGGTTCATGTTTTGTTGTTCAATATTCAATGTTCAATGATCAATGATCAATGTAACTGATGTTGATGTTATTTAAATTTTAGTTCTTTAAGATGTTTAATGATGTTTAATGGTTTAGTTATATGATTGAAAGCTATAAATATATTTTTTCTAATGTTGCTGTGTGCATGTGTATTTGCTATTCTCAAAATATAGATAACGAGTTTCAGTTTGTGCTAACCTATTCAGAGCATTGCTTTCTTTACAACTGTGGTTTGAAAGATCATTTACACCAATTGCAAGTGGCTACAGTTCTGCTTCAAATGCACAAGCTTTAGGTAAGAAAATAAATGGTTTTCGGCATTTGCACAAAATTCTTTATCACATTTGAGATGTTGTAGATTTGCAATGTATCAGTGTTATTCAAAAGATAAGAGTATTGTAGGATTGCCACTACCTACCTATATAAGGAAGCTGAAAAGCTTTCACCTTTAATCAGTGTATATTTCTGTTCAATACTTATCCATCTTTTTACTTACTTTTCTCACCCTTTGAACCAGCTTCCTACATGTATTGTCACATTCACTTTGACTACAAAACCTGAAACAATTTCCCAAAAATCAAGAGAAGCAGAGTGCACTGTGTATGCTCTTACCATTCTTAATAAGCAGTAACCATTTGTGAAGTCGGATAATTAATGGTGGCCATACAAACAATATTAATAAGTATTGAAGAATGGTTGCTTCAGTCAGATATAAATGATGATTGCTGAAAAGCAACATCATCATTTATATGTGATCAAGGCTATTCTTCAAAATAAACATTTCTGGAAAATAAGTGAAATCGAATTTATAAGCATGGATAAATTCAATAAAATAAATGATGTTAAAATTATGTATTTAAATAAGTCGGAACTCATATACCCGCCACATAAGGTTATGTCTGTGTTAAGGCACTAACCGAATGTTAGTTGATCATGTAGGAACCCGCACGCTCAAAGGGACACGTCCCATGAGCGGACGTGCCTCCACTTGTGAAAGACACGTCCTCTCATGAGACGCGTCTCTTAGAGGTGGGTCTCCATACGTACTTATGGTGGTTCCTCATTGATATGCAATACATCGAAATTTATTAATGTTCTGCAATCAGCGCATTCAACATAAAGAGAAGAAATCTGGAAATTAATATTTGACTTAGAATTCTCACATAGAATTTCAGACCTTAGTGTTTCCTTAGATTTCTTAGGATCCTATTTGATAAAGATTTGATTACATTTACATGGTATAAGAGCCAAGTTGTGTGAATCCGAATCAAATCTAGATATCAGATTGTTCTAGAAAATTCGTATTTTCTAAAATCGAATTCACATCACATTCTTCATAATGTCAAGTGTGATCAGATTTGAAGATCGTCTTGCAAGAGCAGACAACTTCACATCATGGAAATTTAGAATCATGATGATCCTTAAAAAGAATAAATTAGACTCACTTGTGAGAGAAAATAAAAAGGAACCAGAGGCTGATCCTAAGAGAACTCAATGGATTGAAAACAATGAAAAAGCAATGAAAATCTTAGTAGATGCAGTTAGGGATCATATAGTGCCCATCCTAGCAAAACATGACACTGCATATCATATGCTCAAATCTCTTGAGAGTACCTATGAGATCAACAACACCAGTAGGACTCTTGCATTAAAGAGGCAAATCAACAATGCTCAAATAAACAAAGGAGAGTCCATTAACGCATACTTCATGAGGATCATTGAACTAAGGGATCAATTATCCACAATTGGATATCAGATTGATAGCAAAGAGTTAACTCTAATTGCACTAGGAGGCCTACCAAACTCATGGGAATCATTTGTTCAAGGAATAAGTGCGAGATCTAAACTCCCTAAGTTTGATAGGCTAAGAACTGACTGTCTTCAAGAAGAGACAAGACTCTCCACAAAAGAAAATAAACAAAAGAACATAGATGAAGACATTCATGTACTCAACACATCGTCTAATAAAAGAAATAAGAAAAACTCCTACAAGAGAGGATCTTTTAAAAGAAAAAGAAATTCCAATGGAAAGGGATCTTCTAAGAAGAAGGACATCTCTCTAGTGCAATGCTTTAGATCTGATCAATATGGCCACTATGCAACGAAGTGCCCTGACAGATCAAAGCAACAAGCATCTTTTGCCAAAGTAGGAAAGACAAATTCAAATCATGAATCTGAGAACTTTGTGTTCTATTCAGCCTTATCTAGTCAAGTATCTAACAACACCCACAACTGGGTAATTGATAGTGGTTCCTCTAGACATATTACAGGATTCAGACAACACCTTGACACTATGACTAAAAAGTCTAATGAAGAAGTAACCATTGGGGATGATTTTGCACACCCTGTAAAAGGGGTTGGAACTTGCTCCATCAAACTGAAATCTAGTCTTTCTCTTCAACTCACTGGAGTCTTATTTGTACCTGGAATAAAGAGGAATCTAATATCCATCTCTGCCCTTGAAGACAATGGATATAGAGTTACCTTTATGGATGGGAAAGTTCTAGCATGGCCTAAGAACTCAACTATCAAGAAAGCACAAACCATAGGTGTAAGACAAGGGTACCTTTACAAACTATGCACTTAAGTTAATCAAGCCCTTACCCTTGACACCTTTGATTCAAATGAGATTTGACATAGAAGATTAGGACACCTTCATTTCCGTGCCCTACCTTTTGTTGAAAAACTTGTAACAAGTTTACCTAAGTTAAAACCATCTCATGAAGGAACTTGTAAAGGTTGTGCCTTAGGAAAGAATACAAAAGGATCCTTTCCCAAGAGTTTGAGCAAAACCCTAAATGTGTTAGAACTGGTTCACTCAGACTTATGTGGACCCATGTTTGTACCCTCTAAGCAAGATTTCTATACTATGTCATATTTGTAGATGACTTCTCTAGGAAAACCTGGATCTATTTCCTTGAGTGTAAAGAATCAATAAGAATCCTCAAAAGGTTCAAAGAGTTCAAAGCCCTTACTGAAAACTTCTCCGGAAAGAAAATAAAAACCTTAAGGACAGACAATGGGAAAGAATACACCTCTGAAATTTTTAAGGAATTATGCAGAAGTGTTGCAATTAAGAGGGAGTTCACAGTTGCCTACAACCCTCAACAAAATGGGGTTGCTGAAAGAAAAAATAGAACCATTGTAGAAGCTGCTAAGGCAATGTTGTTTGACCAAAACATTGAAACTTCTTTCTGGGCAAAAGCCTCTAGGACTGCTGTCTATATCCAAAATAGATGTCCTCATTTTCATCTTGATAACAAAACTCCTGAAGAAGGCTTTACTGGCATAAAACCTGACATTAGTCATTTTAGGATTTTTGGCTGTCCTGTCTATATTCATGTACCCAAAGAGAAGAGATTCAAACTAGAACCTTCTGAAAAGAAGGGGGTATTTGTGGGTTATAGTGAAACCTCCAAAGCCTACAGGATATTCATACCCGAGCATAAACAAATTGAATTGAGCAGAGATGTCATCTTTGAACAAGACATTGCATTCAAGAGGGCAAGAGGGCAAGAAGTTCTAGTGAGATAGAAACCTATTCCCCTAGAGTACCTAAAATGGAACCTGCTCCTGAGATTCAGAGGGAGCACCCTAAGGAAATGCCATATGAACTTCCTTCTACTTCAGATGAGAATACAAAATGACAACGGTAAAAAGAGGCCAGTTTGGGCAAGAAAGATGATCAAAGAAGCCGAGGATCATGCAGCACCCAAAGGAACGTTCAGGGAAAGTAAAACACCCAAACGGTTCTCTAGCTATGTTGCTGTAATGAACAACATCATAAACTCAGAACCTGTCAGTGTTATAGAAGCCTTCAGACATCAAGCATGGAAGGATGCAATGACGGAGGAATATCAGTCCATTCTAAAGAATGATGTATGGGATATAGTGCCTAGACTGAAAGAGAAATCTGTTGTCTCTTCCAAATGGCTCTTCAAAATCAAGCATGCTGCTGATGGCAGTATAGAAAAACATAAAGCACGTTTTGTGGCAAGAGGTTTTTCTCAAAAGGAAGGCATTGATTATGAAGAAACATTTGCACCTGTTGCCCGCTACACTTTGGTGAGAGCAGTGTTAGCCATTGCTGCAGCTAAAGGCTTAAAGATCCATCAAATGGATGTGAAAACTGCCTTCCTAAATGGAACCATTGAAGAGGAAGTCTATTTGGAACAGCCTGAAGGTTTTGTGATACATAAACCTGACTCACATGTATGCAGACTGAAGAAAGCCCTCTATGGACTTAAACAGGCTCCCAGAGTCTGGTATGAAAGAATTGACAGCTATCTCTTGGGACTAGGATTTTCCAAGAATGTTACTGACTCCAATCTCTACTTCAAAGTAATCAAAGGTGATATGCTAATAATTATTTTATATGTTGATGACCTGCTGATAACAGGAGAAGATCACCTCATTGTTCAAGGAAAGCATGATCTAATTTCTGAATTTGACATGAAAGACTTGGGCATTCTACACTACTTCCTAGGTTTGGAAGTATGGCAGAAATCAGAGGGCATTATACTAAACCAATGGAAGTATACTATTGATATTCTGAAGAGATTTGGAATGTTGGACTCTAGACCGATGTCTACACCTATGGAAACCAACCTTCACAAACTAAAAGAAGCAGCAGCAGAATCCAAGTGTGCAGATCCAACCCTTTATAGACAGATGATTGGATTGGATCCTTGATGTCTCTGGTTAACACCAGACCTGATATTTGCTATGCAGTGAATGTTCTCGGCCAATTCATGTGTGAGCCAAAGGAAATTCACCTAATGGTTGTGAAACATATTTTGAGATATCTTCAAGGCACTATTGGATATGGTCTTCTTTACAAGAATGACCAACTAGATCCAAATTGGGCTGGAAGTGTAACCGATCGGAAAAGCACATCAGGATGTAGCTTTAGTTTAGGATCGGCTATGATCTCCTAGATTTGCAGAAAACAATCTTCAGTTGCACAGAGCTCAACAAAAGTTGAATACATTGCAGCCTCTATGGGAGCAAGAGAAGCAGTTTGGCTTCGTAAATTGCTTGTGGGACTCTTTGGTGAGCCCTTGAATCCTACAAAAATTCATTGTGATAATCAGAGTTGCATCAAACTCTCTGTAAATCCTATCTTCCATGATAGATCTAAGCACATGGAGATCCCCTATCATTATGTAAGAGATATGGTGGAAAGGAAAGTGATCCGGTTGGAGTATGCTAGTACAAATGATCAAACTGCAAACATTCTCACCAAGCCTCTCTCCCGAATCAAAGTAGAGCACTTCAGGAAGAAACTTGGTATGGTTGAAATGTAATTTGATATTTATTTCTGAAATTCAAATTGTTTATAAATTGTACTAATATATAAAGATGTTTAATGTGTAAACTCTTTTGTCATCTGTGTGACTCCATGACCTTATGGGCCTACTCCCCCTATGTACATTATCGAAAGGTGACGATCTTTCTATAATGAACACTTGTATTTGACATTGTAAAGTGTCGACTCTACAATGATGAGTTAAACTATCATGATAGATATCATGTGACTTGATATCTGTGGAGCAAGAAATCTAATGTCTTTCACTTATTTATCAAGAAAACAAATGTATGAAGCATGATTGTATGAACACTCACACAAGGACTTGTCTCAAAGAAATAGAGTAAGGTAAATCATCTTTGCAAACGATAAATAATGTCCACTTGGAAAAGTTACACATAAAGGAAGTAGAGATAATTATTCATATCAAGATAAGAAGCTAAAAAAAATCCTGATTTAATCAGAAGAAATAGTATCATTCACATGATAATTGCCTCAATCAAGGAAAATAGGCTATGATGTTGGCATAAGAACTCAAATCCTGCAAGCACCATCAAAATGCAAACAGTTCCACAAGGGCTTATCAGCTTTACAAGTCAGGCACAATCTCCTATGACACGAGAATCCATGACAAAATACTTGATCCTCCCCACAGTTTGCTACTTGAATTGGCTAATTGCAAAGCCTCCCATGGAATAATACCCAAACAAAAAAATTCAAGTAGCCTAAATGCTTTTGTTATGGTAAATTCAAGGATTGGGTCATTCATTATATGTTAGTAATTTCAGGAAACCCAAGCTTCTAACTTGCATGGCCCTAAATATCACTCTCTTAAATTATGTCTAATACCAAGGACAAAATGGAAAACATTTACATGATGCAACTCTTTGGCCAGACAATCGCTGTTCTGGGAGAATCATTATTACAACAGGGTTCAAAATGGAGCAATATGGCATGGCCCAACAATGTCAGCTCTTACAATTGCAATAAATGGTGGAGTGAATATAATCTTTGGTGATTGTAATAATGTTACAAAAATATTGCAAAAATATAATTAAATATATCCAAGAAATTCAAAAATATATTTCAGAGACTTTTTTTTTCATAAATCAGGGTATGCCAGCACCAAAACCACAATTAATATTAGACAACCCAGAACATGAAGTTGCGGAATCCATAAGTTCAAAAGGATGTGTACTAAGCTCTAACACTGCATTAGATCAAAAGAAACAAAAAAATAAGTACTAAAAGGAACACACACTGTAATTACATAATAGAAAGACAATTGATCCAAAATCAAAACAACTACAAACAAGGAGCTTTTCCAAAGAATACCACCAAGATTGAGCTTTGAAACATGCATAGAGATAATAAAAAATTAAAGTGAAGTCATTATATGGAGGTGAAACCGAACCAAGCTACACTATAATTGCATGCAAATACATTAAATAGCATATAAATGAATAAACCTGGAATATGCAAGATACCACTCTTAATGACATTATATCAAATTTACCAACCATAAGAGCAGCAAGAAAGTCCACAATTTCTATTGTTAAATCAAGCTTGAAGTTAAGTCATATATTCATTTGAACATTTCTAGATATGACTATTGTATTCCCTAACAGTTCAAATATGATATTACAGCTGAAATATAGAGTTGAAATCAGAAGCTGAACCTTCTATTTCTATGCAATATACAAGCATTTGCATTTTAAAAAGAACGAGAGTATAGTATTTGTAAGATCCAGGATAGTTAAAACAGAACTTTTATAACAAATAGTGATTTGAACAGTACATAAGATGAAAAAATAATTTTCTTTGAAATGAATTAACACAAGCTCAGGCATAAGATACTTGGACAGCAGAACAAGCATTGCAATTAGCAAGTCTGGACTGGTCTCTTATAGACAAGAGCAAAAACATTCCCAACAAAGGAGATCTGTTTAAAACTTTCATTTTCCCCCTCTCGCAATTTGTCTTTTGCATGTGGGATGAATAATTTCACTATGTTAAACTTATTTTAATAACCGTATTTCTGCCAAGATTCTATACCTATGCTATTCTCAAGAATTGAGCACTGCTTCCCTGGTTATTTTTTAATTGGTAAACATAAATTTGCATTTCTTCTTGGGTGGAAACAATACCATTTACGATAGCGCCCCCTCCTTGAATTGCTTTGCCCTAAGAACAGTGCTTCCCTAATTAATTTTTTTATCGGTAAACATTAATTTGCATTTCTTCTTAGGTAGAAAGTAGAAACAATACCATTTCTGATAATGAACCCTTGTTCAATAGCTTTGCCCTAAGAACAATGCTTCTGTAGTTGATTTTTTAATTGGTAAACATAAATCTGTATTTCTTCTTGAGTGGAAACAATACCATTTATAATACGGTTTAATACCCCTTCCTTGAATTGCTTTGCCCAGGGGCCTAAAGCAATTGGAGCATTGGATTTGGATATATTTCTAAGCATTCAATGGCATCCTCTAAGGGCAAATTCCTGCATTAAAATGAGATTTGCCATACTTTTAGGCCCTCAAGCATCCTCTAAGGGCAAATGCTTGCATTAAATGAGATAATTCAAGGGTGCATCGAGATGGAGAAGTGAACAGAATTCCCAAGCATCCCAAAAGCACAATCAGGTACTAGTCTTTAGATCCCATTATTATCACTACAAGATAAGGGAAATAATACCATAAAAAATTTAAAGAGTGCATTTTAAGACAAAAAATGAAAAAGAAAAGCATCTATAGCCTGTACATAGACTATAAATCGTGTATTTTATCAAAATAGCTTAAACAAGCAATATCTTAGCCATTAAAAACATGGACATACTTATTTTAAATTAGTTATTTAAAAATCTGGCCATAATATAAGTTCTAAGTTTATATCTGTTTGTTGAGTGTAATTATGAGATAGTAAAATTTGGAGTGAACGGAAATTCAATAATGAAAGCCTTCTTGTAGAAAAACCAAGCACATAAAGACAACTAAGTTTCTGTTGATTATGTTTTCAGAAAAGGTTTTTTCTGACAATGATCAATATGAAACAAACCAAACTACAAAAAATAGACATACCTCCAGATCAGAAAACTCGAACCAAGGGCAACAATCCAAAATTTCACAAGCAAACACAACTGTGTCTCGTACAAGGAATCCTGCATCTGCCTCCAGCATATCAGAGACCTTCATGAATTGGAGAACAGAATTGTTCCAAGTTTTTGTGCAGATGGATGATTCCTTCCATACAGTTCGAACCGGGTACTTCTGATTTACCACTGCCATTCTATATCTCACCCAAAAATTCTTATCAGGATCAGTTCCCGCAGATTGATCGCTTTCCAGGTATATGCAGAGAGTGTCAAATGATTCATACACACCTGGATTACCATAGAATAGGTGGCACCACCATTACAAAAGTCAGTATACCAATTTTAAAAGATAAATTTCAAAACCAACCAGTATCAACATTTGCCATGTATGTAAGCTCTAAAATTAGACATGGGACACACCTATCCGAAGGTCACAGCCCCCCGCGTGAAAGAACTTGCTAAATATCTTCCTAGTTTCCATAATCTCCTTAAACGCAAGAAAATTTTCCACTTTCCAGGTGAATGTGCCTCTGTTGACAGTCTTCTCAGATCCCAATGAATGTGAATCCACATCATATTCTGCATATCCTTGCATTGCAGATGTCTCCTTTAAGATCAGAACCTCTGCAGAAAACACCACAGTATCTTGTACGAGAAATCCTGAATCTTGATCAAATAGACTAGTTAGAGTCACAAATTCACGCCAGCCCCAATCTTTCGCAGCTTTTGAATAGCGATTCTGTGACTCCTTTGTAACTGATCTATCTTCATATTTCTGATTTACAACTGATAATCGATGACTAACAAAGCAACTCCAATCTGCAGAACTATTACGGGGATCTGTAACTTCAAGAAATACAGAAAGATGGCAAGGTGGCTGTGATTGTCCTGATACATCCACAACATTCTTGTAAGTTCTATCTCATCTACTACAGCAATTAGCAATCAAAGTGAATATAAATTACATTTCAGTCATATCTACTGGTAAAGTCATGAAGAAAACACTCAATAAGCAACCAAAAGTGAGAATAAATTACATTTCAGTCCTACCTACTTATAAAATGACAAGAACACTCAAAAGTTGTGACCCCAAAGCAGTGCAGTGCAGAACAATAATGATAGCTAAAGAGAAGAAAGTAAACCCAATACTCTCAGCATGGCTTTGCCAAGAGATGTTAAAACCATTCACAATAACATATAGCAGTTCAATTGAAAACTAACAAGACACGATTACCAAAAACAGAAATAATATACATATTCAGTCCAATAAAAATATGTAAGAAATATTCACAAACTAAAATAAAGCACACGCCTAGACAGTGAGAACATTGGGACTTTCTCAGCTGCTTTAAGTTCATTATCTCTTGTCTATAAGCACCACTGTCCATTCGTATGTATAAATTTGACCTGTCTGTCAATGGAATAATAAGTTATTGAAGTCTTCTGTGTCTGCTGGCTAAGAATCTAGTTAATTCAGTTGATTGTCTATGTATTAGTTTATAGACTTCTATGGACAGCTGTGGTAAAAATCAAAACAGAAATTTTGTTGCCAGTGCTGTTCATTGTATGCACCTATTTAATGTGCTTTGGTCTGCAGCCTGTCTGTCAATGTAAAATCTGCAAAGCTGTTGAAGGTACTTAACTCACTTATAACACAGTTGACTTTTGTAGGTCACAGCCTACCCACAACACCAACTTGATATATATGTACCCATGATGGGAAGAAAGGGATTTTTCATTTCACCTTAAGTATAAATTATTTCAAATTTGTGCCTCTTTCAGTTTTGACCTTGTTACAGAGCTTGGCAGCAAACCAAGCCTTGCTGATCAACCTGGACCCCTGCAGAAGTAGGCAAAAGGAGAACCTTGGGGAATCTCTAATGACAAAATAAAATTAATTCTAGAAAAAATTCTTCTACATAAAAACCCTAAATCAAATTGTAGCCTCATAGAGGTCAGAAACCAAAGAGTTCTACAATCATAGAAATAAACTCTAGAGTCTAAGTGCAAAAATATTCTTCAGTTATATGTTGAAAGTGAAAACAGCAAACTAGAAATGTGGATAAAACAACCAAAAATTAAAAAACAAGGCTTAATTACATCATGGCAAATTCATGCAGCCGATTGGCAACAATAGAAGTAAGCATTTGTCAAATAGGATGAGCTGAAGTGGTAGTCATCAGAGCTTTCATAAGGAGACCTATGTTTGAATCCATACAAAACATGTTGCATAATTAGATTTACAAAATATGGAATGTCAAATTAAGTAAACAACCACATGGAATTCTGAGAATTCTGAACATGGCATACCCCAAAAGACAAGTTCAGGTGTAAATCCTGAGTGAATTTTACAGAAGAGATACCCCTCAGTATTGGCATCTGAGCTGAAGGAAACCATGAAATGAAATTTACCTATTAAAAAAATAAAAAATAAAAACCAAACATTATTTTCATAACAACACCCATAGATTTCACCAATCATGCTTTGATTCCATCATGGCAAGGTCAAGCATTTAATTTGAAACACTAAAACCAAGCATGTGTTCAACTTCATATTGACATCCATAGATTCAATGAATACTGGAAACCAGGAATAGCTAGCGTATACCCAGAGATTACTGTCAAAATCAAGGGATTAGTAGCATCTCTAAATGACAAGCCCCATATCAATCATAGCAGTATAGAACAAATATATGTTACTGTTGTGGTAATAGACCATTAATCAATACAAGAAGCGGCCTTTGACCATATGATATTTCAAGTTTTCTGCAGTCCAAAACTTTATGAGTTAGTTTTTGATAAGTTACTTGATGTCGATGAAATAATAATTAAATTCCTAAACATTGGTATTTAATTTGAACATCAATACAGGAGTGATAAAAAAAACATACAAAATCAAATCATGTTGACAAAAACTGGAGCAAGAAAAGAGAACTAGAGATAAATTTCCATTATGGCAAATTCACAAAATTAATTGTAAACAGCTAGCAGCTAAATATCCAAGCATTTCTTCATAGTAACATCCAATAATTTAGTTTTTATAAATACTTTTAGTTGTTGAATTTCTTTTCAGTACTCCTGACAAGTTTTTGTACAACTGAACCTCACTGACTTACTTTTGTTATTAGCAGGCATTAACATAATTTTTAAAATTTATTTTATACATTATTTAATCTTGCAACTGAGAACAGATGACACAGGTTTGAAGATAACCTACCCCTAGGGTAGACAATGAGGCGGCAGTCACGGTTTCCAACCTGAAATCGCCTACTCTTGACACATAGCCCTGTAATCTTTCTCTTCTTTAAGAGGTCTTTCAACCTTGTAAAATTCTCTATTCTCCATGTGAACTTGCCTAAATACCCATCTGATTTCCTGGCATTTGCTCTTCCTCCAATAAGCCCACCCAAGTTCTTAGTAAAACTGCTGGACTCCTTAATCACATGGAAGGACGCACTGAAAACTGCTGTATCATCCACTAGATAACCAGATTCTGGTGCCACAAAGTCAGACATTTTCATGTAATCATTCCATCCAAGACTGGTATTGTCGCCATTTTTGTTGTCAGCTGCAAATCGACCATAGGAATCCCTGTGCATGTGATTCATGCCAGGACGCTGATTCAAAACAGACATCCGGAAAAGGCACCAGCAGCTCCGGTCTGGCAGCATGGACTTCTCTGTGTCCTTGCTCTCCAAGCACATAGAGAGATAATCGGTGCTGTTGACTGAAGATTGGTAAACACTGAGCCGTAAATTGCATTCCCCTGGATCAAGAGTAGGGAAACTTTTAGTGGCTAATAGTCAAAAATTCACTTTTTTTTCTTAATTTGATTTACAATAATAATGAAGATTCACGTCAACATTTCCTGGCAAGATACAAGAAGATTACCAAGTTCCTATTTCTCGGTTCTTTTTCAACAATAAAATGATCTACCTTAAGTTTTTTTTGTCGGACAAAAATTGTTTTCATTTTTCTCACTTTTTTCCAATGGTAATGAAGATTCAACTCGATACTTTTTTAACAGACAAAATATAAATAGCTGAATTTGATATTTTTCAGAAGTTTCTAACACTAAAGAAGATTCACTTTGACATTGCCTTCCCATACATTAAAATAAACAGAGTTTCATATTTCTCAATCTTTTCCAAACATAAACAAAGATTCACTTCAAAAACTTGTAAGGCATTTAAAAAAATCTGAGATTTTCATAATTCACGATTCTTTTCCAACACTAACAAAATATTGCCTAAATAGTTTTTTCCTAGATATAGAAGAAAACTTCACAAGTGAATTTCTCAGTTATCCAAAAGTAATATAAATTCGCCTCAATATTTTTTCCAGACAAAAAGAGTTGCTGAGTTTCACGTCTCTCAAATGCTTTCCAAGGACCAACAATATTTTCTAAGGTTCTGACATCCATAAAATAGTTCTATAAATTTAACATCTATACATCTAGAATTGCTGAATTTCATACTTCTCAAATTCTTCCTGCATTAATGGAGATTCATCTAGCTATTTATTTCCTCTGAAAAATAAAAATAAAACTTGTATTAAACATTTTCAATAAAATTGTGTCAATATTATTAATAAAACACTCACCCAGTTCCATCCAGAAGTCTTTATCCAAAACAAAGATGCACTGCAGAAATCTCAAGTCCTTAATTTCTAAACTTCTAACAAATGTATGGGTCCTTAAAATTTAATATCTATACATCTATGATTGTTGAGTTATATATATTTAAATGTCTTCCAAGTAACAAAAAAATTAAGATTCATCTAGATATTTTCTTGCCAAACGTGTAAGGGTTGCTTAATTTTATACCACAAAAAGAGATTAGAATTTCTAAACTTTGTTCAATAACTACTCAATAAAAACATTCCCATACATTTAATAATATTGACCCGATTCTAGGCAAGAGTCTTTACCCAAACAACTCTGCACATCATAATTCTCAAGTGTTTAGTTTCTGAACATTCAATAATTCATAGTTCCTTCAAATTTAATATCTATATATCCAAACTAGTTGGGTTTCGTATGTCTCAAATTCTTTGAACAATAAAGAAGATTCTTCTAGATAACTTATTGCCAGAAATATAAGATCGCTGAGTTTTATGTAGAGGAAACATTGATTAAGTTTTCAAACTTTATATAAAACTTCTCAATACAACTGCATCAATATATTTGATAATACTGACCCAGTTCTATCCAGAAGTTTTTATCCAGAAAATTATGCACTGCAGAAATCTCAAATACTTTATCCGATGCTTTCAGTCAGTCCTAACATGTCTTAACATTGCTCTCATTATTAATTTTCAGGCATTGAACAATTGCTCAGTTTCATGTTTCTTAATTTCCTGACAATTTTTTACCAACACATATAAGAATGCTGAAGATTTTTAAACTTCACGTAAGGAGCTCTAAGCAAACTTCATGAAATTTTATCCAGAATCCTGTATACATAAAATTTATCAACTGCGGAAAATCTCAAAACTGTAATTTCGGAACCTCTGAAAACATATGGATTCTTAAAACTATCCCAACTTTATAAACTTAAAAAACAATGTATTCTTCCATAAAATTTCCACTTACCTGCAGGAAACACAGGACTCATTATCTTCTGTGTCTTGATCATCTCTTTAAACAGAGACAAATTGTGCACTTTCCAAGTAAACTTTCCACTCAGAACATCAGGCAGAGGTGCAACAACAATCGGTTGCAATTCATTATCCCTCGAAAAAGATACCGATTCATGCAACACCAAAATCTCTGCTGTAATAAGCACCGTATCACTGGTCAGAAACCCTGATTTAGGATCCAAAATTGTTGAACTTGGCGTAAAATCACACCAACCGTGAGACTTCTTCTTTCCAGAGAATCTATGCCAGGAATCCCTCTGTATAGACTTTGCTTCATCCCTTTGGTTAACAACACACAGCCTGTAGCTTGCAAAGCAATCCCATTTCGAAGACGAAGACCCTCTAGGGTCCATAACCTGTAAATATATTGAAAGATAGCCTGGAAGAGCCTGTGAATCCCCCTTAGGATAAACCAGCAACCGGCAATCATAGCCACCTACCTCAAAATAGCGGCTCCACAGGGCTCTGGCCTTAACCTTCCCAAACTGCGCAATGCTCCAGCGACATATGGCAGCATGCTCACCCCTGCGCTCCACTACCACTGATTCTTGCCCCCCTTCCCGTGGCTCCTCCGCATTGTTTTCCCCGCCTCTGGCCACGCTCTTCTCCATACGACCCTGCGCCATAAACGACTGATCCATAAAACCTCCCATCCCAAACGACGACGAAGCCGCAGCAGCCTCCTCGGCAGCCTCCTTTATTGCCGTCATAAAACCGCCCACGATACAAAATAACCACCCGCTAATTCAAAAACCTAGTACGGGCGGTCACCTTCACGATTTACCTTTCCCTTTAAGTGCAGCCCATTCTTCAGGCTCTACAATGAAATTTAATCTAATAAGCTATTCTTGTTTTTCTGCTTATTTTTGTAACGGCAGAAACATGAAGTTATCATAAAACCCTAATTCTGGGATTATAACTAAAAATCTATTCTCGAAAAAATTCAATTTAAAAAAATGTTCAATGCTACCTCGGTGAAACTTAATCTGACAAATTACACATTCACAGAAATTATTTCCTGGCAAGAAATTCGAAGTTATTCACAAAACCCTGATTCCAGTCAGAATCTCGTCAAATCGATTATCTTTCCAGATGAAGCTTAATCTAACAAGCTATTCAATGTTTTCTTCAGATTCTTCCTTTCAATGCAAATGCAGATGGTTGTGCGTAAACTTACTGGTTCATTTTATTTAACGATGTTATAATTTATCTCCTCCTCGTCCTCTGTCATTCTTCTGATTCTACTGTGTAAGATATACAGAGTATATATTTTCCACGATATGCAGAAAATATATATATATATCACACTTCGTCTGTCTGACCTCGGACCTTTGGTATTTATACATGCTTTTAGATTTGGGCAGATAATATGATGGAAGAGGAATAATTTATCTTTTAATTTGTTATAATTGTTATTATTTTTAAGGCAACGAAAGGAACCCTAAGCGCTGTCCATACGCACTTTCTATTTTGGGAGATTTTTAGTTTCGTGCATCAAAAGATTTCTACGATAAGCTTTTCAATTTAAGGTGGTTGTGACCGTAGATACTTTCTTTAATTTATGTTTCCTAAGAAAATCAATTATCTATATTTAAAGAAATACCTAATACACAGGTCCATAATAAATTTTAAATATCTAATTTAAAACCCTTACGTTCATAAGGTTCCAAGGGTACAGGCAAAAGGAGACATGAGAAGATCTATTATTAGCTTAAAACAAGTTGGGTGATAATATGCTTTAGCTAAAATAAAATTAATTTAATATAAAAAATTATTTGAAGGGAAAATTAATTATTGAGTTTAAAAAATTTAGAGTTTTAAGTTGTAATGGTGAAATGTGTATATTTATTCTTATGTAGTTTTGGGTCTACTTTGACACAATGCTTTAATGTAATTATATAATGATTATGTCAAATTTGACACTTTTCTTGATTTTTTAGTCATTTATGTTTATACATACTTACATACATTTGACATTATTTTATCCCTAATTGTATGCATTCCCATATATTTGTCATTATTAGTCATTTATCCTACCTTTGCACCCATTCCCATGCATTCATTCATTACCTTAAGGTATGTGTCTTCTTCTCCTAGATCAAGCCTAAAACACACGAGTTAGAGCTCAAACCATGCAAGATTTATTCCAAGTTAAATTCAAATTCTACGGACTCTCGCCCTATTCACTAGCCATTGGAAGCCAACCTAATGCATGTTTACATGATTTATTGTAGTGAATTGATATTTAAAGGCATTCATTTACATAATTAATTCATATGTAAGAATCATTCTACATCATTTGCATGACAAGAACATACGAACACTTTAGTTTGGAGCACTAAAATGGGCATATCTCGTTTAGGACACCTGCATGCTTGAGAGTATTGTCTTTGGTATTTATCTAAGGTCATAAAACTAGTATATCTAGGGGTTGATTAAGGAGAACTTGACCCTAGTAATTTAGCAACTTCCCAAAGGTGTTTTTCAATACTAGCAATCCTTTTGTAGCCCTAGATATGAATGATTGAGGTGAAGCAAGTTGCACAAGTGTACAATTAGCCAAATCAATCATGCAAGTTGTAGGATTAATTTTTTGAATTAGGTCACCACCAAGCAACTTGCAATTGACCTTGTGAAATATAGACTTAATCCATAAGGGATTTTGTGTTTGTTAGAAATTTGAGGCAATTAGTACATCAAGACATTCAATTTTGAGCATTAATGATTCAATTATGCATGACATCAATGTGTATCTTCATTGACATTACAAGAGCTAAGTACCCTAACCTATTTGCATTCAATTTTAATAAAATAGTTTTTCAATTATCAAGTTTTAGCTCCCTTATTTGATTTTTTAAATCTAGGTTAATTGTGATCCATTTGTTTATGTTTATTTAATTAGCCTACATTTATGTAAAAGAGATTTTGTTCTTTTACATTTTTTTATGAACCCTTCTACTCTTACACTCCATGTGGTTAAACCTTAAGACTAAACCTTCACTTCTCTTAAGGTTTTCAAATTTTATATAATATTGATTCTATCATTCTTTTAGATTATAAGGTTTAAATTTATTTATATTTGTGTATGCTTACATTACTTTGACTAGGGTTTGGAAATACATAGTGATATACAACTTTGATCCCAACCTTCCATCCTTCAATAATCCATCATTAGGACACTTTATAGGTCACTTTCCTTAGATAATATGCATACATTTATTGGTAAGTTTGATATGTTCTCATATGTTATAATGCATCATCCTTGTATCCTTAATACTATTACAACATCTTATTCTAAGGATAAGCATATGTTCTTTGTGAAGGATTTGTTCTACCGTGTATAATATTTTTTATCTTCATGATATTGGTTAGCACTCATTATTTCTTATGCACGTATGGCATTTATCCATGATCTTCATGATGATCACATGGATTGTGATAATGATGAGTACATGCCTAGTGAGATCTTACCTAGTGATACACCTTGTATGATGGATATTGACAATGTAGTAACATCGCCTTTATCTATTCATGACATGATAAGATCTTATGATGGTGTTCCTTTTGCATTTCGTGATAGTCTTTCATCCATGGTGGCATGCTTTTAAAGGACATGTCTTCTTTCATACATGATGATACAATGCATGATGATCTATATTTTGTATCTCATATTTGTTCTATTAATATATATGCCTTGCATGATGATTACATACCCTATGATGGTATGTATCTTTACCTCTAAATATGAATTTTTATGATAATGGTACAAGCAAGGAGATATAAGTCATTCTAACAAAGACAATTCAACTACATCGGAAGGACTGGACAACAAGATTACCTGAAGCTATATGGGCATTTAGGAAGGCTTGGAAAACCACAATAGGGTTCACACCATATGAATCGATGTATGGGAAAAAACACTATCCTTCCAATTTAATTTGAGCATGAAACACTCTGAACAACAATACAGCTTGGAATGGACCTATTTGAAGCACAAAAGGATAGATTACATAATTTCAACACTTTGGATGAAATAAGGATGGAAGCAATCGATCATATAGAGATTGTACAAAATTAAAGAATCATATGGCATGACTAGTTTATTAAAACCAAAGAATTTAATGAAGAAGATTGGGCATTGCTTTATAATTCACAATATAAAGATCACAAAGGAAAATTGCAAATAAGTTGGCTTGACCCTTATGCAATTAAGCATATTTTTCATAATGGAGCAATCTAACTAACTACCATAGATTCAATTTGATTCTCCTTAATGGTCAATGCACACAAACTACATATTTATATAAAAATCCATTACATAAGGAGGAGTTTCTACATGATCCACAACAATAATTTATACCATATAAAAAGTCATCATTGCATGTACAAAAATTGTAAACAAGGTCAAAACATCAAGTGATACATTTGTAGATGAGCCAACTAGCTCACTTACTAATGCGTATTAGGTTTAAACTCTCACAATAAAATCTCACATGCACTATGTACCACCAATAACAGTCATTTTCGGATGAGCACAACAAGTTCATGGGGCCTATAGCAACGATGTTAAGGCATTTCAAAAAGGGATTTGTTCTACTGCTACTCATGGCACTTACCTCTATTTCACTACCATTAAACCCATATCCATTATCACTTGCCTTTACACATCATTTTTGTCAACCTAACATGTAACAAATCCACTCCACCACACATCCCATACAATATCTCATCCCATAATTAATAATCTTGTACACACCACAACTTTCCCTCCCAAAATTCAAACTTTTTGGACATGTGTCATCGTTCTAATTAACTCTTAATACAACACATTTGCTTGCAATACTTCCATTTAATTCCATCATTTCAAATTCTTTGCTAAATAAGTTGCATGGCAACGCTCAACTCACCTCACACACGCCACCTTTCCATAACAATGCACTTTCAAGTGCTTTTCTTGTTATTAACTATGATTAACATTCATTCCTATTTATTTTCTCTAAACTTTATGATCACACACATTTAATTTTTATCATATCAAATATCTCTAATGCTTTGCAATCTATCTTTTCCATCCTTTTCGTACCCTGCTATTTGAGGACAAATAGCAACATTAGTTTTTTTAGGGTGGAGAAAAACTAATTTAGTTGTCATTTCCAAATTTCATCTATCAATAATTCAAGAGAGCTACATATAAACCTCAATTCTCTTCATAATCCATAAGAATTTGCAAACACAAAGGTGGTAGCATTAAAAATAGCAAGCATACTAAGCATTAACTAGATTGAGGAATATTTTGAAGCAAAATTCACTTAACATAAGATATAGAACTATAGAATGGGAGGTGAAATTGTTAGAAGAAAATTGACAACACATAATCTGGTACTAGAAGACTAAAATTATCTACCAACCTTTCAACAAGCTAGGTGGTTAGACTATTTTCTCCATCTAACATAATAGAATAAAGTCACTATAAGAGAGGGGGACCAACCACATTAAGGCTCCAAGTCACAGAGAGCCGAGTGCGAAGGGTTGCCCTAACTTACCTCACTCTAAAGGGGTGTTTTGAATAGAGGTGAAGAATGATGAGGACTATAAAGTACTTCTATCACTGTTCAGACCCAAAATCCACATTTAGGCTAGGCGAGCTGGTTTTCAAAGTCAATGTTGCACAATTCATACCTAATCAAGAGTGTAATGCCTCTACCAAATTTAGACACAGCAATCCGTTAGGGATGGCAACACGCCATGCAGATGTCAATGTGTCGTGTGTGCGTCCCCGACAAATATTCTCCCATCAACACAACAGACAGATGCCAAGTGGAAGGAAGGTAGTTGGGTGATGCAAAAAATTTCCTTCAGATTTGATTTTTTAAGGTGAGGATATGCGAAAGGGGAATTTGCATAAGGGGTGCAAATTCAGTCTTATACATTTTTCCCCCACTTTAGCGAGCACGAGTACTGAGTGCTTAGGTAAAGTAGATTTAAAAGTTAGTAGGGTTAGAAATTTATGTCTGAACCGTTGAGGAAGCAGACCGTGATCTGGTGAGCTTGAATTGTAGGACAAAACAAAAGACTCCATAGCCTCGTAGAACTATGAAGTTGTACGAAGTACACCAAAGGCCCTTGGACCAACAATGGACAAATCTCACAGGATGAAAGTGTCTCACAGGCTCGCAGACCTGCAAGGAGGCAGCCCCCGAGATCTCTCACATGAAGGAAGCCCCGTGAAGTATGCGCCTTACAACCTACAAACCTGCAAGAAGGTATCCCCCAAGATCTCTCACATGAAGGAAACCTAGATGAAAGCACCTTATAGGCCCGCAAACTTGCAAGGAGGTATCCCCCAAGATCTCTCACATGAAGGAAACCCAGATGAAAGCACCTTACAGGTCCATAGACCTGCAAGAAGCGTCCCCCAAGATCTCTTTCAAGGAGGAAACCCAAAGGAGGGGACTTTGTAGAGTCGAATTGGAAAGCGGTTTTACAGGTGCACCTGCAAAGCGACATGTTTACCTGCAGATAAAGCATGTTGAAAACACGCGTAGGCAATCAAGCGGATAGTCACGCAGAATGTCGATAAATTAGAAATTTTTCAAAGGGGTCCCTTAGGAACCCAACATGAAGAGGGGTCCACTCAAAGGATGCATTGTTTAGAAGTGCAAAAGAGACATTTTTTCTCAAATTGACTCATCGTCAAGGAATCTTTTCGAAAGAATTTCACTTCATCAAGGAATTTGAAAGGAAGAAAATGCCCCCTCATGAGGGGAAGGTCAATGCTACTCTCACCTCAGAGGAATTCTTAAAGTTCTTTCTTTACGAACCCATGGTGAAGGAAACACGTTCCATTAGGGGTCCAAGTCGAGAATGTGATTTTCTTGAAGAAGTTTGCAAATATTTTCAAGAAAAGATTCATCGGCAACGAATACATTTTTTGAAAATCAGAGACGTTGTCACACATAGGAGGGACAATTCAAGCAAATAAGAGAGAAATATAAGCAAAGAGCGAAAGAGAAATAATCACAAACAGAGGACATAGGGGGATCTAGTTTCGTGGGGCCATATCTACTCATGCTCATATAAATAATAGGTATCCACGATGCAAGGAAAAAGATAAGCAATCCCCACCAGATCAGGAAGAATGTATAAAAGACAAAGTAAAACTAAAAAATTGGGTCAACATGGAAGGGAAGTCTAAATGCCCCCAACACTTTGCATCGTCCCTAATTTGTCGAAAATCAAACACAAACACAAGAATGGAAGAATGATGACACAAATAGAAGAAGTTTTATGACACAAAAATCACTCATGTATCCAAGCACCAACAAGGGTAGCAAGGGTCACCCAAAAACACTTAGCACAAGTATGGGGGAACACATTACAACACACACACATCTAATCTAAAGCTAAAGAAGAGGCCTCCCCCTAACACTTATCGATCAAGAGGTCATTTGCTTCTCACTCTAGATCATCATAAGGGAAGAAGGATGAGCTTGTATTGGTGGAATAGTAAGGGCAGGAGCTTCCAAACCTCCCACAACAAGGGCTAAGAAAGAAGCCCTCATAAGGTCCTCTCTGTCGGGCTCTTATGGAGCTATGGTCAACAACTTTGCGAAGATCATTGACAACGTCAAAACTTCATCTAGAGAGTTAAACATGCACTTTAGTGGAGTGCCATGTCGTACCTTAACAAATGGAGAGGATTGTGCCTGAGATTCACCACTTGGCTCACTGAGTGATTTGAGAGCAATGACGAACTCAGGAGAAGCCGAAGTTGGCTCCATCACTAGGACAAAATAAGCTAGCGCAAGACCACCCTTCGGAGAAGGTGGGATCCTCTTACACCCTCCATTACTAGAAGGACCAACCTATACCTTTGACTTCGTTGGGGGATGTGAACTCCCCGAAGATGAGGCAAGAGGTGTAGAGGAAGAGGAGAAAATCGTAGCAAACACCACTAAAGTATTCAACATGTCTATGGGTTATGGAAAAGGCAGGATGTTTGAAAGAGACATCAACAAGTTTGGCTCAATCGAAGAAGGGATGAACACCTACACCTTCTTGGGGTTAATTACAATGGGAGTCGGAAGCAAGACTGAGCCAAATTGAACAGAAGCAAAGGGGACGAGAGAGGAGGACACAACATGAAGCCCTAATAGAGGGACGATCGATTCCTCATCCTTTCTCTATAAGGAAGCTTGCTCAACTGCTAGAGCCTTTCATCAATGCTTATACTCACGTGCAAGGTGGTTTCTACGAATCTTTGAGTTAGAAGCCAGAAATTGCGAAGGGACGGAAGACTCCTACTCAGCCATAGGGGTGTCCACTATAGTCATTTTTGGTGAAGGGATAGGTTCTTGAATGGGAGCAGGAGGAACAGGTTGAGAAATAATGGGGGGAGTCAGCTTTAGTGCCTTGGTAACAAGCCTCTTCCCATTTACTGCTTTGGGAGTAGAAGCGGTAGGAGGTCGCAAAGGCTAGGACATAGACGATTCCCCACAGGGACCTTTTCTTTTTTCATATAGGTAGTACGAAGGTCTAGGTGGTTTTGTAGGGAGATCCGATATCTGAAACCTTGAGTTTTCACCAAGTCGGTATCATCATGCTCAAAGGGTAAAATCTTGGCATATTCATCCAAAACTCTTCTTTGGAAAGGGGGAGAAGAGGCACCCTAAAGAACGAACTTCTCCTTCCCCTTTTGAGAAGAGGAGGTAGCTTGTCGATGCACTACTAGAAGGGTCAAATTCGGTGTTCCTTTACCCTCGGTCTTATACTTTACATAACTCTGAGGAAGTAGACTGACCGGGGCGAGCCAAAAGTGATCTAATGAATGGGGGATACCAGAGGCTAGTACCCAATGCCATGCACTACGTGCACAACACCTTCATGGGAGAACTTTAAATATTTGTGAATGATGGAGGTGATTCCATTCATGGAAGCTAGCCAGGGTATGCCTAACTTAACTTTGAATAAATATGACTCTGGAATAACATCAAAGACTGTGTTTACAACCCTAGGTCTAACTAGGACAGACAGAGTTATCGAGCCGTAAGTTTTAAGAGCAAGGCCATCATGTGTATAGTGATGGACTTTGTTTCTTTGTACTCCTCCTTTTGTATGATTTCAGCCATAATGTCTCCTTTGTAACAATATTCACTCAGCTCGTAGGGTCAATTGGGACCCTTGTCATAATGTTCCCATTGAGATGAGTGATAATGTAAAGGGGAGAGGGCTTGTTGTTCAAGGTCATATCCTATGGTGTGAATGTCACATATGGTGAGCCAGTCACAGGTTTTGCAATAGGAGTAATTGTAACGATGTTAACATACACCTCGCGCCATGTGGTAGAATCATAGGGATCGATAATCATGTTGGAAAAATGTGATGGAAACAGGTTTGTGTATATCTACAACTCACTATTCACTTTTGCAATCGATTTGTTTGCATTGTGTTTATTTCCATCGAGATAAATAGTACTGTCCTCGATGTGATCCTATATCTCGTCATGCAGGCACTTACAATGTTCGATATCATGTCTATTAACTCACTGATATTGATAGAAGGAATTCACATCATACTAGCTAGGGTAAGGTTCCTTGAGAGGCTTAGGGTTCTCCAAGGATATGATCTTATCCTTCAGCAACCTTTGTAAGATGGAAGAATAAGATTTTGTTAACTTTGTGAACTTTCTGTTGCATTTGAGGTTGTTATCACTCATAACGTCTACTATATTCGCGATAGCCTTACCCTTTCCAGAGATTGATAGTATGGATTTCCATTTTGAACGCGAGCGCGAGGAGGTTTCCCCCAAACTAGACTATTGTCTTTTGATATTATTGTAGTGCTACACATAGATGTGTGAAAGAAGGGTATTTCATAAGGGTAAATTTTTCCTACCAAGGTCTTTGCAAGTTCCTTATGAATACCTTTTGCACGTCAAAATCGGGCAGCGGGTACGAGATTTGTGAGAAGAGTGTTTGATATCAAGCTATGAAATCAGTTATCTTCTCATTATCCCCTTGTTTGCATCGAACGAGATCCGAAAAGGTCATCTTTAGTCCAATGTTGGCTTGGAAGTGTCAAGGAAACCGATTTACAAGTTGATCAAATGAGAAAATAGAGTTGTCAGACAAGGAACAATACCACTCGATTGTTGTATCTTTAAGAGATCGAGGGAATGATTTTTCCATCAATGCATCGTGATGGAAGAAGTCTGTACATACAGCATTAAAGGAAGACACATGCATTTGTAGGTCCCCTTTGCCACCATACTTCTTGAATTTAGGAATCTTTATTCCTTGTGGGAAGGGAGTACTTAAGATTGCTACCGATAATGGGATATGTTGAAAGAAGACCTAAAAAATAGGTTGGGCAAAGGCTTGGGAGAGACTAGCCAGTTGGCTTTACATCTTGCCCATATTCTGAAGAAGAGTGTTCATAATAGAGTCATTAGACGACATAGGACTAGTGGGACCTCCTTTAGAACCACCATCGGAGCTACCTCCAAAACCACCAACTCTGCCACCGTTGGAACCACTACTGCAGCTACCGCCACCAATAGGGCCTCCACTGAAGCCACCTCCACTTTTGAAGCCACCACCATGGTCTCCAACGGGACCACCTCCACTAGCACCACCCCCCTGCTGAAGCTATCGCCACTACCAAAGCCCCCACCACTCAATCTGCCAAAACCTCCACTACTAGAGGTGATATGAGGGGTGAAATTGAAACCTAAGGGTATCCTATTTACTTTGATAGTTTTAGATCTCTCAGAGGCAAGGGGACACTAATAGAAGGGACCATTCCAACCATGTACACATACATGGGAAACATCAATACTCCTAATTATTTCTCATGTTCCTCAAGAGCAACCCATCGTATAATGTTAGCATTGTTTCAAGGGGAGGGAACATGCCTCAGTCATACTAGAGAGGCTAGCTAGGAGCTCTATACCTGTTCGGTCTTTTCCCACCATATACTTTATTTCACTAATAACCTTAGTGGCTCTGACCATCTTTGGTTCCTTCTCTAGGTGATTGTCCAAGTTTCCCAACCCTTTGTTGAGGGTAGAGATATATTCTGAAGGAATATGAACAACTTTGTGCTTGTCTATTGATGATGGTGTAGGCTCTACAAGAAGAGTGGGGATGTGGTCAATCTCATCAAAGAATCCTACCTCGCCCCTTGACAACTACTCCTGGGCAGAAAGACCAACAACAGGTCTGGAAAAAAGGCATGTAGAGAATCTAGAAGTGAACTTCATCTTCTCCATTGGAAGGTGTCATACACTTCTTCTAACAATATACCTGGAGGTCGTGGACTAGGTTGTGATGCTCACAAACCTTCTTAACACTTAGGGGTTCAACGATCAAAAGGTGTAAGGGAAAATCTTCAACACCGATGAATGAGTAGACGTTGGTTCACGTCAGGTTCACCAAAGATGTAAGAGAGGGGGACCAAGCATGTCAAGGCTCCAAGTCACGAAGAGACGAGTGTGGAGGGATGCCCTAACTTACCTTACTCTAAAGGGAGTGTTTCAGATAGAAATTAGGAACAATGAGGACTATACAGTACTTTTATCACTCTTTAGACTCGAAATCCACATTTAGGCTAGGCGAGTTGGTTTTCAGAGTCAATATTGCACCTCATATAGCTCTTTGTTTGAGGACAATAATGCAATTCTGGGATGACAGTGCAGTGCATTGGCGTCTATATGGACAGAAGAGAGGAAGTACAATACGCACTACTAAAAAACAAACTAATGGCCTAGCTAGTTATTCATAAATGAACAAAACATATTGGTGAAGTATGAAAAGTAGAAACGAAGATGATAAAGTAGATAGATAAAAGCAAGGGTGAAGAAGATGATCTCACCAAGGTGTCAATTCACCAGCTAGCTACAAGTGCATGTTCACCTACACACGATAAAGAGGGGAAAATGTTGGGGCTGTATAGGGGTTTGCCTCAGTCAAATCCCCATTTTGGTGTTTCACCTCCACGGACAACCAAATAGCAATGAAGTAGAAATATACAATAAATAAGTAAAAAAATTAGAAGTTGTAATACACATTACAACACAGTAAAGTGCTACTCTACCAAATCACAAAGAAGAGGAGCGAAAGGTTACCACCTCCACCCAAAATCTCACTAGCCAATGGAGGAGAAAGCAGACTTGGCAAGGTCACCACAACCTCAACTATGATAAAGGGAAGTCTCGCAAGACTCCAAGCCCATGGTGTTATGGCTTACTTCACACTTGTTATGTGGAGTTGATGGAGTGTTGTTACTGCAATGGAGTGTTGAAGTGTTGGAAATGCTTGATAATTGCAAGAGGATGTAAAAAGAGATGGATTGAATTGATAGAGAGTGAAAAGAAGATGAGATGAATGAAGAATGGATGAATTTGAAGGAAGAACAAGCAAGAATAAGGCATTTTCGGGTTGGTTGGTCAAAGAGGGATGTTACAATTCATCCTCAATTGGGAGTGTAATGCCTCTGCCAACTTTAGATGCAAGAATCTATCAGGGATGACAACGCATTACGCGGACGTCTACGCACCGCGCACACGTCCCCGACAAATATTCTCCCACTGACACATCAGATAGATGCTAAGTGGAAGGAAGGAAGTTGGGTGATGCAAAATTTTGCCTTCGGATTTGATTTTCTAAGGTGAGGAGTGTGAAAGGGGAATTTATGTAAGGGGTGCAAATTCACTCCTATATAATCACGACACATCAATTCGCTAACACGTTAAAAAACGATGAGGCTACAAATCAAAGGGTTGAGAGTGGATTCCTTGGAAGCAATAGTAGCATAAGTTTTGGGTTTCCCAGGATAGGAGAAGAATTTTCAGTAAGAGATGATGTAATCACAACAAGCAATGATTTCACATGACTAGGAGAGAATTTGGATTCCTCAACACAAAGTACAAAAAGACTTTTCTTTCCATGGTTATGGCATTTTGTTGCCTCTTATATAGTTAAGTATTTAACCTGAGATGGCAAACATTCTCTTTTATATACAGTGCATTTTAAACTTCTAAGTCACCTATGCTATCAGAGACTGATGAACATTCCCAAATTTTTGTACAATTTATTGAAGAGGATGTATGTTGAATACAAAAGGAAAGGAAATCAATATGCTTTGCCACACTATTGTTTAGTCACCTTGTTGATCAAAAGGAGTCTCATAATTCAATTCCCTAATGTGTCTTGGGAATTCATTTAGCTTACAACAATATTAATGATATTCTTATGAGGCCCGATGTAGAGGAAATAAACAGGGGACAAGAGGTGAATGAGCCTTCTATGACTGTAAAACAGAAAAACACACCCTCTTCCTCACCCATTGGATTACTTGCCCACAACATTGGTGAGCACATAGATCCAAAGGTGTGGAAGACACAACTCATAACTTTTGGGGACCAGACTATAGCACCGATGAAATAAAAAATCCTTGCATCTACCAAAAGCCCTTCTAAGCCCAAGCAACATAAAAGGAAAAATATGGCCTCTACCTTTGCACCCAAAAAGAGGTAGAGGAGGTCAATATAGCCAAATAAATGATTGCACCATCTAAAAAATAAGGGCACTACAAGAGGGAAGGCCAAGGCTCAGCAAATAAGGGGTCACTATAGTGTAGTTTGAAATAGACTCGCAAGAATAAAATATGCCCAGTGATCAAAGACAGTATAAAATATTGTGCAATACATGTATTTGAGCAATAGCTCAAACTGACTTTGAATAATTTTTTGTAGCAGGGAAAAAGCATAGGCCTCAAAATAGCCTAGCTTCTAAAGAAGGATTTGCTTCACATGTTGAGTATGATGAAGAGATATTCTAAGAGACATAAGAAGAATTGATTTTAAAAGGGAAAGATTAGAGTAGGAAATTGCAAGAATCCTTATAAAGGATAAAAGAATTGGAAGAACAACTCAAAGGATATCAATAGAGACAATGAATTGGATAGTAGGATTCTGGAATTGGAGAAAAGGCTACATTCTTTTGAGTAGCAATCGTTAGGTTTCGAGAAATTGGAATAGTTGGTAATTTTTGAGATCAATAAGAGAATTCCATAATCTGTGAAACACAATGCACCCCTAAGAATGCCTAGAACTCCTATTGTGGTTACCCTCAGGATTGAGTTGTGGAATAAAATAGAGAAGTTTTCTCAATTATAAAAGAACTAGGACAAAGAAAAGTCATAATTAATATCAACTCACACTAGAGATACTAAAAGGAAGGATGTAAAATTTAGGAAATTAAAAGTAAAAATGGAAGAGATAGTAACAAAACAACCCAATTCTTAAGAGGTGGACCTCCTTCTAAGGTTTACACCTTATGTTTGTAGGAAAAAATAATATATTTTTTAGTTTAGTTAGCTAATTAGTGACCTTCTAGTTTCTTTTTCTTCACTTACATTATTTTTGGAAGCATACCAATAGGCCACCGTAGATATGCAAGACCAGTTGTAAGAATTTTACTTGCATAATTTGACAATTCCTTATTACATTGTCTAGAACCAACTTATCTTTGTGGGAGATGTTCAAATCAAGGAAATGACCTCATTTATTAGGAATGAACATCAAAGGGGATAGTTGTAAATAAATTATAGTGAAAGGGAGAAGTCATTTCACCTTCTTATCAAAGTAGAGGCAAAAGATCCTAGAGGGATGGTAGAGGAATGAATTGACTTGGTAGAGAGAAGGTGGGTGTAGAAAAAAATTTGGAATGTAGGGAGAAGGATTATAAAAGATTTCAAGAACTAGCAGTAAGAACAAGGAGAGAATCACTTAACATCTCTCAAGATAAATGGAGGGAATTAACACAATAGCTGAAAAATAAGGAGTCCCATTCACTCTTCAACTACGTGGCAACATTAAAAGAATTCACAAATATGTCACCATCTCCCCTGAAAATAATATCACCTAGTTCCCATTAACTTTTCATCCTCCTCTTCTCTTTCTTCCAATTCCACGCCGGACATGAAGAAGAGAGGAGATGGGAGAACATAATAGAGCAAAAGGGGTTCCACCTGAAGCAAGGTGAAGGGGTCACTAGTACAATGGACTACGGGGAAGTTGCATTGAAATACAACCAAAGACCTTAACCTACTTGAGGACAAGAACAAATCCAAGTTGGGGAATGATGAGTCCTAGAAATGTGCGGTTCATTGATTTAGTTTCATGTTTTAATCTCATTTTCTGCTAAGTTTTAAAGATGTTTCTAAACCTTTCTATATGAAACAAAGGGAGATAGGTTTTGTTAGAAGGGGGGTTCACTAATTTAAATGTAGACCTATTTCTCACTATTCCATTACGAAATGAGATCCACACAAAGAATTGACTTACAAACCTTAGGTGAGTCAACTCAATGAGGGAATCTACTAATTTCCTTATACTTGAGGACGATGGTTTCAACTCGGACAACACTTTTGGGAGAAAAAAATAAAAATAGTAAATCTACTCAATTATGCCCATTCAAACTTGAGACAACAATTTAAAGGTCAATTCGATAACAAAAATATAATTTTTTTTGTAGATCTGAGAAGGGTTAAATATTGTTTACCAATCACCAAAAGGCAATTTCAGGAGGTTTTTTGGGACTCATTCGCCCATGGGAAAATGTGTCTCTGCTTAGGGTTTTCAACCAAATTTTGGGAGCCTTTGATGTCAATTTGTAGCTTCTGTTTGATCCGGGTTATAGTGTTGAAAAGCCAAAAATTACATATGTAGGTGAGATTCCGCGATTTGACAACAACTTTTTCAATCTTTCTCTTCAATGGATCTTCAATCCTTATTCAACCTAAAATCTACAATACAAACACAAGAGAGAAAATTTGTTTATTTTTGGTGAATGAGGGTTTGCCTTGGTCAAACCCCATTTGGGAAATTAAACCTTGACTTTAAATAATGAAATAGGAAATAAATGATGAATGAACAATGCTATGTTACAACTCACCAAACCCTTGAATAAACCTTCGGAAATCTAAAATATTGATGTTGGTCTTGCATGAAATGTTTTCAATGGATGTGAATCTTGATGCTTGTATTGATGGTTTGAATGTCTTCAATGGATGTGAATCACAATGTTAGCTCCAAAAACATGTATGATGCTTAAGACTTTGACATGATGGTTGGGATATTGATTGCTAGAATATATCACTGATAAATCTACTCTTGAATTCCCTTGATCATAAACTTTGATCTTGTAAAGTTCACCTCTTGCTAGATGATCATTACTTCCTTGAAAAACTTTTTAGACTTGATTTGATAAAATAGCCTTGTATTTATAGGTATCTATCCTTAATTTACCAAAATTCAAACATTACAAGCTGACATTGAAATATGGATTTGGGGACCTTAAAAATACCACCAAAAACATATTTTAAATTTAGGTTCAAAGGCCTAGGGAGGACCCATTCACCTATGGGTGAATGGGTCTGTAATGTCCCTTACCTGACTTGCCCTAGAATTTGCTTATTCATTAGGTTTAGAGTTTCTTCTTTCTAAACAAATTCTCTCCTAATTCAATAACCCTATATTTAAATCATGTATTCACCATATTAACAACGTATCTGTTAGCATTAATATCTAGATATCTAAAATACAAACATAATCTCAAAAGTAATAATGAAGATAAAGGAGGAGTGGCATGGGTAGATCTGCCCTGAAGCTATCCATCTAATCCCAAGGGCACAAGTGTCCCATCAGGACAACCCACCCCTTGGCCCCGAGCTGGACGTTCAAGCTAAGACCTTTCCACCCTCAAAGTGGCGTGCCTAGTGGAAACACTTATACCTGATTTCTCTACCCACATAATCACCTTGAAAGACACTTAACTTATTGGGGAGGGTCGATGGAGCATTATAAGTGGCCTCATCCTACCACCCCTCCATTGCCACAACCAATTGTTAAGTGGGATCCCCACCTAGGTCCATGGCCGCAACAAATTATTAAGTGGGGTTTTTAGGCACCACTTACCTCAAACCTACCTCCCTAGTAAGTTTACAAGCACTTATGAAGATAAATCTTTTAAGCAGTCAGATACATTTGTATTCACTATTGAACCCTTAAAATCATTTCATAGTCCAATTATACTCATAATAATACCAAAAGGAAAACATTGCATCAATAATTAGATTCGCATATCTATGCATATACTATTCTAAATTAATGAGAAGCAATATATATCTACCTATACATAGTCTTATCCATACTTCTTTACTGGTGCAGTGTGAGTAGCATCAAGATCATCTAGTTGCTAAAAGACAATGCATTGATCTCCCAAGAATTAGAGTTAGTCATATCAAAAGTGTAGCTATTTAAATAATCAGATTCTATGTAATTCAGGCTCACCTGCTTAGGGTGCTAAAGGAATTTGGTCAATAATGGAAATATTCAAACTGGGTGATGGAGACAACTTATTTGAACTTAGTCATATAGCAGGCTTAGACATCTATCTCTGAAGTTTATCTAGTACAAAAAATTGGAAATGCTAGATATTAAGACTAAGTGAATTGACTTCACCTGAAATATCTTGGGTCTCCTATGATAAAATCTATTGAATGCTTCTCCTTGTAATGCCCCTTATGGGTTATGTCTTATATTTTCTTTGATCTTTCAACTGAAACATCCACACAGGCCTAGAATTAATGGTTTCAATTGTAGCTCTAAAGGATAGCATTCAAGACTCTATTACCCTAATTGTTGGCTTCTATATCTGTCCTTATGCATGTATATAGATTACGATGAGTGGGTGCCTATGTTGTTCCTGATATAGTCTTCTTGTGACCTAGGTGGTTGAATATTTAGATATCTTGTAGGCTCAATCATTCTCTAAATCCCTTTTTTATCTATTCCTTTCATTCTCCCCAATTCTTATTACATTTTCTATTTTCATGTCCCTATGATTTGAGATGTCTCCTTCGAATGGTAATGACCATTCAAGCCTCCATGACTTCATTGTTTTCTCCAAACTTTAATCATTACCTTAATTGTTGAGTTTAGATGTATCTTGGCTTCATTTCTTTGATTTTTTAAATCTTTTAACTCATTAATTAAGCACTTGATTCCACGGTTGGTTAAACAAATGAAATGGTTGTATACATGTTGGGTGGAATGTTTGGAGATTCTGAGCATCGTGAGATTCAAATCTAGCCGCCGCTACCATATTTGCTATTTGTTGGTGTTAACGGTGCCCTTTCCCATGCTATGGTGCTAAGAATATTGGTGATCCTATGTGAGCATCATCCTTTGAGATGTATCAAATATACTATTAGGATTATTGTGACGGGTGGGGAGAGATGTATCTTCAATGCTGACATTTACCTTAACATGTCAACCCTATTATTATCAAGTATAATATAATATCGTTGGGATATTATAGGATTATGATCTTAGCATTATATTTATACATTGATTTATTGTTTTATATTTATTTTATATATTTTTAATATTTACTTTATTTAAATTGTCAATATCTATATTTTAAATATCATAATGATCATTTAAATTATATCTTAATATTTGTTATAATAACTATTTGATTATAATGTTATCTTCGACAATTATAATTATAATGGTAAGAAATTATTAATATTATTGAATAGGCTTTACTTTATCTTATGGTCATCTTATGGGGACATGAGAGTCCTCCCCTCTCAAATTTTCTTTCCCTCAAGCAATTATCGTTTTGTATCCTGGATGTCTTCTAAGATAAGAACTTAAGAAGAGGATTAGGAGTGTGACATATATCTATGCACTGCTCTTGTGAATTTTTTTCCCCAATTTATTGTGGAGATTAGTTGATCTATACATTCTTTTCATATTTGATGGTGTATGGTTGTCATAGCCACTTAGACTTTCTCCTCCATGAAACTCCATTTGTTCATTGTCCCTTCTCCCGGTTGGATGCTTTTGAGATCACCTTTGTCGTGCCTTGTTTTCTTACTTGATTGTCCTTTGCTTTCACCTTCAAGGGTTGCTCCTATCTTTTGGACTTGGCCCTTTCTCTTACATCGATGGCCACATTCCCAAGGTCCATGGCATGTGAAGCATAACCCCTCCTTTTTTAGATATTCCATTGCTTGACACATATGTCCATGATCTTGCTTCCTCTTACAATAAGAGCATATTCTTAGTGAATCTTCCCTTCTCGGCCTTTATTTCTTGTGAAGGGGTTTGGATGATGAGGTAAAGTTATTGGGTTCGTCCCTTATCCAATTTTCTTCATATTTCATAGCCTTCTAAATAGCTTCATCTAGGTGGGTGGGTTCTAATGCACTCACCATAATTCTGAATGATCCTCTTAGACCCTCTATGAACAAATAGGTGAGTCTCTCTTGGGAAATTTCAGGGACCATGACTACTAGTTTCTAAAACTTGGTGGCATAACTTTCTATAGTGTCTTGTTGCCTGATGCGTGTGAGTTTCCTAAAGTACCATTTCAGGTGCCTTTGGTCGAATTTTTTGATTAACCTTTGAGTAAAGTCATCGTAGGTAGATACTTGTTGATGGCCTTGAGTTATTAGATCGTGATGCCACCAATCATGGGCCATCCCAGTTAGGTGTAAAACGACAAACTTGATGGCATTTTATTTTGTCATTGGGCTTAAGGATAGATAGGTGTCTAACTTTTGAACCCATGATCTTGCGATGGTCTTGCCTTCTCTGTCAAAGTTGGCGAGGGTTAATTTGCTTACCCTATTCTTGAGATCCCTATTGGTTGGGTCATTTCTTTCCCTTATAGGGGTGACTCTTTGTTTGGATTCACAAAGTCTTTAAAAGGTACAATCTCCATAATTTCAGGATCAAGCTTATAGTATGTTGCAGCGATCTCATCTACATCCTCTATGGGGGGTCTATTGATATTGCTTTCTTCCATGGGTTCTTCTCTTGGAAAGAAAGGGGGTTGAGTGGGTCTAGAAATTATGGCCCATGAGGGTGTGGGATTGTTTTTTTCGAAGTGGTTAGAGTTTACCTCCCTTGTATTATTTCTACATAGGTTTTGGAGGGCTTGAAGTAATGCTTGGCTAATTTTCTCATTTTGTTCCATTAGGGCTTGGGTTTTATTATCACTATTCTCCATGAAATCCCTGAGTTCATCTCTTAATAAGTCACCCATGAGGTCATTTCCTAGGTTATTATTCCTAGAGCTTCTTCAGTGGTAGGTTTACATTATTTTCCACAGGATGGTAGGAAAGATGCTTTGATACCACTGTAATGTCCATTACCTGACTTGCCCTAGAATTTTCTCATCGATTAGGTTTAGGGTTTCTTCTTTCCAAATGAATTCTCTCCTAATTCAATAACCCTAAATTTAAATCTTGTATTCACCATATTAATAACATATATGTTAGCATTATTAAATAGATATCCAAAATACAAACATAATCTCAAAAGTAATAATGAAGACAAAGGAGGAATGGCATGTGTAGATCCGACTGAAGCTATCCATTTAAGCCCAAGGGCACAAGCGTCCCATCAGGACAACCCACCCCTTGGCCTCAACCTAGAAATCTAGGCTAAGACCATTCCACCCTCAAAGTGGCGTGCTTAGTGGAAACACTTGTACCTACCTCCCTAGTAAGTTTACAATAACTTATCAAGATAAATATTTTAAGCAGTCAAATACATTTGTATTTACTATTGATCCCTTCAAATCATTTCATAGTCCAATTATAATCATAATAATTCTAAAGAAATCATAATCATGTTCGCAAGAGACACTACGAATATCATTTGGTTTTGTCATTGATGGAAACCCTGGTCAGTGATTGGATTCATGTATCATCTTTTGATCCTACCGGCATTCAGATTGCAAACAGTTAAGGAAGGACAGAGCATCCAACAATTTTTGGTTCATCGACTCACATGAATATTTTTAGTTAATATTTTGTGCTACATATCTCAATGAAGGTTGATCGATGTATGCTTAGTGTTTATTTATAAATCTTAGTGCCTTGTATTGATCCGTGTGTGAGTTAGAAGATCTGGTTGGCCAATTCTTTGTTTTATCAATACTGGAGCCAACTTCGTGAATGTATCATGTCGTGGATGTTTGGGAAGAAATCATTTAAGGATTTTTGTGTTCGAGCATCCTTGTTTGGGTCCTAGCTAAGTTGTGGCCGACCGTTGTGGATGCGCACTATACTTTACTTATGATTTGAGCCGACAATTGTAAATATTCTTTTATTCTATTGATGCTGACATATGGGTGATTAATTCTTAGTTGCAGATATATAAGAGATCGTTCATATTATTTTAATGTATGTAGGAAGTGTGTTGATGCGAATTTTGAATAAGATCAGAGAAGAAGAGCGATAATGCAAAGTTTCACTTGTGCATAAAGGATCTTTCTTGCGAGTGTGAGAAGAACACAACAGAAGTGTAGAATCAGTCTATAGGATAAAAGATTGAATATTGAGCCTAACCGGAACTGTAATCAAGCATATGTAGATGCTACTTTTCTCAGTTCAAACTCTCAACTGGTTTTAATCCTATTCTCTTTATAAGGAAGTGAGCCTTCCCATTTTGAGCAGCGAGCTCTAGGCAGTGTGCCTGAATGCATGTGCATTCCCCATATTGTAAACTTCATTTGAGTATACTCATATTATATTATGGATTGGCCATCCACCATGGTTTTTCATCTAACAAAGTTTTCACGTAAAAATTCTTGTGTTATGGTGTTGTGATTGTTTTCTTCTTGTTCATGCATTTTGGTTGAATGTTACAAGTGATTTGAAGATAAAATAAAGTTAATTTTTTTACCACACTAATTCACCCCCCTCTCAGTGTAGTTTGTTTCTAATAATTGGTATCAGAGATAGTTCCTCAGAAGAAGAAGTCTAATAACTTCGGGAGATCTTGGAAAGTGTTTCAATGGATTTAAGCAGTCTTCAACAACAAATTTTGGTGGCCCTAGATGATCTTGATCATTCAAAGTCTGAAGTTCAAAAATTGCAAGCAAACCTCATGGATGCTGAGAAATTCATTGAGTCCTTGAAAGACAAAATCAATAAGTCTAGAGAGAAGAGAAAGGAACTTTGTGATCAGATTAAGCAGAATGACAGTAAGACCATTGAAGATGAACAAATCAGTCAAGCCCTGAAGAAAAATACAAAATAATGTGAAAAGCTTACCAGAGATAATACAGTCCTAAAGCATGAAATGGAATCTATCATGATGAGGATGACCAAGGAGATTGAAGATAGATAGAAGAATGAAGAGAACCTAGCACAGTCTCTAAAAGAAAAATCTGAAGTATGCAGTCGATTAGACAATAAACTGGAGCAATCTAAAAATAATGAGGAAATCTTGGAAAATCATATTGATGATCTCGGAGATGAACTTGCTACTGCAAATGAGTACAAATAAAAGTTCAAAGTCAGCTCATCCAAGCTCGATGAACTAATTAGTAGTCAGAGGACAAATGGTGACAAGCGAGGTCTTGGATATGAAGAAGGAGAAAGTTCCAGATCAAGACAGAGGAGATTTAGGCAAGGAAATCAAATGAACAAATCCTGAAGGTATCCGATAAGGTAACCTAGTGCTCAAATATTTAATGGATATTGTTTCAATTGAAATAAATTTGGACACATGGCTACTCAATGTAGAAGTAGGATAAATCAAAGTGGTCCATCATTCTTAGGTCAGTGTTTTAATTGTAACAAGTTTGGTCATAAGTCAAATGAATACAGAAATGTGATGAAAAAATCTCATAGATGTTATACATGCAATAGACTTGGCCATATTGATAACCAGTGCTGATCAAAATAAATTCAACGGAACAACTGGTCTAGACAAAAAAATGTTGTGTGCTATAACTGCAACAAATTTGGTCACATTGCTACATACTATTGGAACAAAAGAGGTTCGGTAAATCAAAGAAGGAACATACAAAAGGATGTTAAGGGAAAAGGAAAAGTCTCTATAGATGTGGTTAGGAAGAAAATGTAGAAGAAATGGTTGAAGAAGAGTCCCTTTGTTGAAGAAAATGCACCAGCACCAAAACCTGCTTTTGGTAGTTCATTTAGGAATTAACTTTAGGCGTTTGGCCTAGGGGGGCCGACAAGAAAATCTATTAAACCCTTGCTGATAACTAACATCGGGATGTGGGTAAGTTTAGTAAGTGCATTGATTGCCTATAGATGTTGTTGAACTCATTGGAGAAAGTAGTATGTAGTATTGGAGATCCGCAAAAGATTTGTATGTCACAACGCATAAAAACAATGTAACTAGATGAGTTAGGGTAAAATAATTTATTGTGAGAAAAAGGGTTAAGTATGCGAGTGATAAAAAGTCATTTCTATCTTTCATTTGTCACTTTTCATTTTGAAGAAAAGAAGTTTGGAGAGCTCTAAGGCGAACCTTAGCGAATTAAGGCAAAATTCAAGTGTGAAGGCGATTCGACAATCAAACTATGATCCATTGGAAAGGTATTTATCAACAAAACTCCATGAACTTGTGAATTGGTGATTATGGACACTCCATTGGTAGTAGAAGTTAAGGACAAACCCCGTCCCAATTTCAAATGACATCCCTACAAGTTTTTTGAGACTAATCCATTAGGCGCTTTTTCATCTATTACGTACGGTGTCTTACACACATAAGATATTAGGGATTATATTCACACTAATATTGAAGAGCTCGGAAGCTCACAGTTGTTGAATCTGGACAACAATCACATCATAGGAGAATATTTTTGTGTGAAGCCAAAATATAAAACCCTAGAAGAAAATAATTTACACAGATTGTTAAATTTCTCGTCTTTGAAGAGTCAGAATGGGTTTGTTACATCTTGAGTTGTGTCCATGATGAATTCATGTGGTTAAGTATACCCTTCAAGATTACAAAGGAGGCTATCAGTGTTGTAACAGGTCTAAATTCTTCCGGTGGATTACCAATTCTGAAATCAGTGAAGAATCAAACGATCACTGATGCAACAGGTTCTAAATATGACAAAAGAGTAATGACAATTGATGAAATTGTTGATGTAGATGTCAAATTTGCATCTATGGTTATTGGGTACAAGATATATCATTCCAATTGAGACAGATTTGTGTTTGGTACAACCATTTATGTTGCCTATCATATGAGAAAAGAAAATGCAGACTATGATCTTTGTGAATTGCTTAGAAGTCATCTAATGGAAAATCTTGGGAAGATTAGTAAGGATAAGAAAAATTTATTGGGAAGATTAAGAAGGATAAGAAAAATTCTTTTAAGTATGGTAACCTGCTATTATACTTATTCTTTTATTTCATGAATGAGGTTCTGGGATTCAAAAAGGTTCATTGGCAAAAAGACAAACCGGTAGCTGCTCAAATCAGAGATCTCTTTCACAAATTTGTAGACATTAAGAAAAATAATGCCACTATCTGGGGATATTTAAATTTTTTTCAAAATATGATGCAAGCCAGAGAGAGGATTCCTACTTCCATTGTGGAAAAGTACAAGGATACAATTAGTTTCATGATAGATATTGATCAACGCATGATGGAAGCCGCTAATCCCAAAATAGTTTGGATCATGCCGATGGGATATGAAGTTGAGGGGATATTAAGAGTTATAAAAAAGGTGGAAGTCTTAGCAGAAAGTATGGGCATACCGAAAAAAGAAATAAAAGAAGCTAGAAGGAAAAGAAAAGAAGCTCAAGCAGAAAAGGAGATAGTAAAAACTGAATCTGCTGGTTCGGCAACACCATCTGCCTAAGCGAGGTCAACTAGAAGCTCTGCGCCCCTATCTTCCCTTGCAGCATAGTCAATCCCTATGAAAACTCAATCTAAGGGGTCCGGTAAAGATGGAAAAAGAAAGAAGGATAAAAGCAAAAGGGTCTATGTGGAAATTTCTAAGGATGAAGAGACAAAGTCTGATGAAGGAGTCAGATAAATCAAGCATCAAGGCACTAAGGCAAGAATAGTTATAAAAAGAAAACCTTTCGGTGGTGATGACCAAGAAAAGAAGGCAAAAATCGATCAACCAAGTATGTCAGAGGAAGAAGTTGAAAAAGTTGTGGTTAAAGATGGAAATATCAAGCCACTTTGCAAATGGTATGAATCTTTTTGTAAATATGATTAGAGAATTCTTAAGGAGGCAACAATAAAACATTTGAATACTTTCAATAAAGTTTTGATAGAAATAATGCCTAATCTACCTAAAAGTTTATATGACATTTTGGAGATGAGGAGAGTTAATGTCAAATCAAAAGAAGAGAAGATGAGAGAAAGAATTCTTGTTGAATTGTGTCCAGTAGTATCTATGGAAGAAATGAAGTCAATACTGAGTAAAGCTAAGAAGGAATTCAAAAGAAAAACAAGAGTGAATAAGTTGATGATTGGTCAAACCAAAGAAGTCACTGAAGAGACTGAACAAATTCTAAGAAAAGTTTTGTTAAACTTCAGAATTGATGTTGTACCTGAAGGAACTCATGATGTTTCATCTGGTCTGGGAGAAGAAGAACAAGAGAAACAAGATGCAAATGAGGATATTCAGATCCCTCCTGAAGTGGACAATTCAAAAATGCCTATGGAAACTAAAGCTCTAGAAATTGTATCAGTTGAGAAAGTGGAGATCCCTGAAGATAAGTTGGAACCTGCAACAGAGGAAGCAATGGTTAAAGAGAAAAAAGTTGATGCTAAGGCAATTCCAATAGAAACAAGAGACACTGCAGAGGCAGTGAAGAAATTCTTGGTAGAATAAAAATAAGATTTTGATCCTGAATTGATTGAAGGCTCGATTCACCTATCTACCCTGAGTCCAATTCAGAAAATGAAAGTAGCATCATTTGCCCAAGCAAAAGCCAGAGAAGAATTGTTGAAGTCCCACATTGAGGATAGTGAACTTCTAAATCTTGCATCTAAAGTCCTGGAAAATATAATGCCCAATCATGTAAAATATTCAATCGGTTCCTCCTCCGATGAATTAAAGAAGCTTATAAACTCTGTAAGTACTCACTTTGAGTCACTTGAGAAATCAACTATGATTAAAGTGCAGAAAGAATTTGATGTTAAAAGACTAAATGGGCTGAAGGAAATGATAACAAAAGATAAAAATTTGCTAGCCACCTGTATGGAAAATATCCAAAATGCTCTATCCGAAGGTGGGAAGATTTACAAGTCTTGTTTGTCATTGACAAAATTTATTGATGACAATGAAAAGAAGGTTAAGGATCTCAAAAAACAATTAGCTACTATTACTGATGTGTTTGATCCTTTAAATGGTAATGTTGGAAAGTTAGAAGGTGAAGTGATATCTTTGTTTGACAAAATAAAGAGCTTAAATCATGAAAATGACAAAATTGTTGCAAGATCATGTGAACTCAGAGGTCTAATTGGCCCAAAGATATAAATTATGTCAAGTGCATTGATAGAAGCAGAAGATGCTAAGGCAATGGGTGATCTACCAAACTTGAAGTCTGCAAAGACACAATCCTACTTGGTGTGTGGTCACATAACAATCTTGAAAAGTCTCAAAAGATTTTGGGACACGAATTTGGCTCTGTTGAAGAAAGATTTTTTAGACATTTTCAAGTTTATGTAAGGTGAAGAAGTTCGTTTGCACATAAGCAATTTGTTCATAACAGTTTTGTTAATTTTTTGTTATGCGGATTCCTACCTTTTCCATTGATGTCAAAGGGGGAGAGTAGTAGAGTGAAAATGCATAATCATCTCAAGGGAAGAATTGTAAATTGGAAAAGAGTTTGGTGTTTGAAATTTTGGTAGTGTAATTAAAGTTGGTACTGATCCAACACTTAGCCATTTTTCACTAAGTGTTGCCATCAATGCCAAAGGGGGAGATTGTTGGCAAGAGACACTGCGAATATCATTTGGTGTTGTCATTGATGGCAACCCTGGTGGGTGATTGGATCCGCACATCATCTTTTGATCCTACTGGCAGTCAGATTGCAAACAGTTAAGGAAGAACAGAGCATCCAATAGTTTTTGGTTCATCGACTCACATGAAGATTTTTAGTTAATATTTTGTGTTACGTATCTCAGTGAAGGTTGATCAATGTATTCTTAGTGTTATCCGTAAATCTCAGTGCCTCGTATTGATCTGTGTGCGAGTTAGAAGATCCAGCTGGCTAATTCTTTATTTTATCAGTACTAGAGCCAACTTCGTGAATGTATCATGTCGCAGATGTTTGGGAAGAAATCATTTAAGGATTTTTATGTTTAAGCATCCTTATTTGGGTCTTAGCTAAGTTGTGGTCCACCGTTGTGGATGCACATTATACTTTACTCGTGATTTGAGCTGACAGTTGTAAATATTATTTTGTTCTATTGATACCGACATATGGGTGATTAATTCTTAGTTGCGAATATATATAAGAGATCATTCATATCATTTTGATGTATGTAGGAAGTGTGTTGATGTGAATTGTGAATAAGAGTAGAGAAGAAGAGTGATAATGCATAGTTTCACTTGTGCATAAAGGATTTATGTTGCGAGTGTGAGCATAACAGAGCATAAGTGCACAATCAATCTATAGGACAAAAGATTGAATATTGAGCCTAACCGGAATTGTAATCAAGCATATGTAGATGCTACTTTTCTTAGTTCAAACTCTTTGATGGTTTTAATCTGATTCTCTTTGTAAGGCAGTGAGCCTTCCTATTTTGAATAGTGAGCCTGAATGCAAGTGCATTCCCCATATTGTAAACTTCATTTGAGTATACTAAAATTATATTGTGGATTGGCCATCCACAATGATTTTTCCCCTAACAGGGTTTCCATGTAAAAATTCTTGTGTTATGGTGTTGTGATTATTTTCTTCTTGTTCATGCATTTTGGTTGAATGTTACAAGTGCTTTGAAGATAAAATAGTTAATTTTTGCACAACACTGATTCACCCCCCCCCTCAGTGTAGCTTGTTTCCAACAAATTATAATAATACCAAAAGGAAAACATTGCATCAATAATCAGATTAGCACATCTATGCATATGCTATTCTAAATTTATGAGAAGCAATATATATCTGCCTATAAATAGTCTTATCCATACTTCTTTATTGTTGCAATGTGAGTAGCATCAATATCATCTATTTGCTAAAGGACAATGCATTGATCTCCCAAGAATTAGAGTTAGTCATCTCAAAAGTGTGGCTATTTAAATAATCAGATTCTATGTAATTCAAGCTCACTTGCTCAAGGTGCTCAAGGATTTAGGTCAATAATAGAAATAGTCAGACTGGGTGATGGAGACACGTTATTGGAAATTAGTCATATAGCAGGCTTAGACATCTATCTCTAAAGTTTATCTAGTAAAAGAATTTGGAAATGCTAGATATTAAGACTAATTGAAATGAATTCACCTAAAATCTATTGGGTCTCCTACGATAGACTCTATTAAATTATTCTCCTTGTAATGCCCCTTATGGGTTATATCTTAGATTTGTTTTGATCTTTCAACTGAAATATCCACATGGGCCTAAAATTAAAGGTTTCAATAGTAGCTCTAAAGGATAGCCTTCAAGACTCTACTAGCCTGATTTTTGGCTTCTATATATTTCCTTATGCATGTATATAGATTAGGATGAGTGTGTGCCTATGTCATTTCTAATATGGCCTTCTTGCAACTCAGGTGACTGAATATTTAGATATCTTGTAGGCTCATTCATTCTCTAAATCCCTTTTTGATCTCTTCATTTCCTTCTCCCAAATTCTTATTATATTTTATATTTTTCACGTCCCTATGATTTGAGATGTCTCCTTCGAATGGTAATGACCATTTAGGCCTCCATGACTTCATTATTTTCTCCAAACTGTAATCGCTACTTTAATTGTTGAGTTTAGATGTCTCTTAGCTTCATTGCTTTGATTTATTTAATCTTTTAACTAATTAATGGAGCACTTCAGTCAACGGTTGATTGAACAAATTAAATGGTTGTATGTATTAGGCGAAATGTTCGAAGATTTTGAGCATTGTGAGATTCAACTCTAGCCGCCGCTACAATATCTACTATTTTTTGGTGCTAACAGTGCCCTTTCCCACGTTGCAATGCTAAGAATATTGGTGATCCTATGTGAGCATCATCCTTCGAGACGTATCAAAGATACTATTGAGATTATTGTGATGGGTGAGGAGGGATGTATCTTCGATGTTGACATTTTCCTTAACATATTGACATTATTATAATCGAGTATACTAGCTATTGCACTTATGGTGTGCAATGGGTACGCCGAAAATTTGTATGGCTACATTTGATATTTTGTAGGCTTAATGGTTGAAACAGGGATTAGTGCACACGATCTTGAAACTTTTGAACTGAAATAAATATTGTATGTGTGTAGGAAAAAGAAATATATAGAATGATTTATTTAATGTTTTTCTTATGGATTATTTAATTTGCATTACAAGAATGGATTTAGATAAACACAATGGTATAGCCAAAATGTGGAACGGTCACATTGAACTCCAATGAATCTGTAATAAACAAAAGAACTAGTTAGTATTTGAAAAGCAACTAATAGAAAACCTAATGTTGAATTTGAAAATTGAAAACAATATATTAGTTAACTTTGTTAATGAGAATATAGTGTAAATGAGCAATGAGAGGAGGTTGTGCTAAAGGAAAGGGAGAGATATAATTTACAGTTATGCTACTATATAAATATTGGTAGTGAAGTAAATAAGGAAGCAACATACTTGTAGTTGGTGAAATGTTTTTCAAGTGACTTTGGAGTTTGAGTTTGATAGTGTTGTCAATCGATTCTCTTCATTCTTCCGACGTACAACATATGGGCTTTGTTGCATGTGTGCATATCGTTGGAATGTGAAGGACGGGTGTATGCAAAGACTTTGTAGATTAGGTACTCTTGAAATTGCAGTGAATGTCAGGCCTTGTCGGTCAATGTTTCCAATGTCGACAGTGGCCCTTCAAAGTGTTAATCCTTGTGACTTGTGTATTGTCAATGCCCATGCCATTTTAAGTGGATTTTGACATCGAAGCCCATGACTTAGGAGGGTTATAGGGACATTGTTTGGATTTTTGTGGTCCCAAGGTGGTCCAATGTAATGTTTGAATTGAACAACAACAAACAAGGGTAGTTGAGGTGGTTTTTCACCTTCATTGTATACAATTGATTTTACTTGACCAAGTGCACCGTTGATGAGCCCTGTTTCAACCCATATATTAAAACATAACATGACCTTTTGGCCAATAGACAACAAAATATGAGCTTGAAGTTTCTCTTCATCTGAATTTGTGTATGTTGACCCCCTAAGCTGCTCTGCAGTGGATAGGGCAACCGACATTGCCAAAGACAACAACATACGTTTGTTGTGTAGTAACACCATTTCATTTGTTGCGAAAAGGTGTATTGCAGAGAAGAAAGTAGAGTTTTCCATAGCATTGAGCGATGAACTTGAGCATGACATTAGAACTTATGAGTCTTCCTGTGTAGGCTCTGCATTTCATAGATTTGAGAGAAGTGCACGGAAAGTAATTTGGGAAGGTGCATCACCAACTTGTCAAAACAATTTTGTCAAATTTACCACTGTTATGAAGCTACGCCATAGTGTGCCACCATATGAAGTAGAAGCATACATGGGGATATCTTTAACTAGTGGTAGCTGGCCCAAGTCACCAAAGAGAATAACAGAGCGACCTCCAAAGGGAAGGTGGTTGTGGGAAGGGAATGCTTCGCATAGTCACATGTCAATATGTTCTAGCATCTTTGGGCCTACAAAGCTCATCTTGTCTATCAAAATGTACCTAATATAGTACATACTTTCTTGGAACACCACAAGTGTTTGCCCTTGAAGGGGGGCCATTTGTTTTATTAGAATTCGAAGGGTAAAATGAATTGTTAATGCTTGAATGTTGAATGTAGCAACACCTGTAGGTGCAAGTAGTAGTAACGGTGAATCATTATTTCGAGCTGAGGTATTGAAGGCAATCCTTATTCTTTTAATTAGGTGTGATTTTCTAGTTCCTGTTGTTCCCTAACAATGAGCTTTAGTGGTGCTTGTAATGGAAGAGTGGTTAGATGAGACAAAATAATATCAAACACTTTTTGTTGCTGAGCAGAGAAAGTAGTAAGGGTGTGTTCATTGACATCACGGTGCATTTGAAAGGCTGGCCGATTGGAGTCTATGAAAGCAATTGCAAATTGCATTTGTTGTGGGGTGAAGCTGGTAAGTTGCCATTCATGGTGCATGTCAATGTCACGTCGACCAAGCATGTCTAGTGCATCAAGGTGTATAGGAAATTTTGGGTGCAAACTTGAGAGAACCTGCCATTCTTCAAGGTTTTGTCCTTGCAACAATTGGTCAATGCTTGAGTTGGTGCTAGCATCTGATTGTTCGGTTGGACTTTGATGTTTACAGTGTACGTGCCATGGCTTGTATGTAGAAGAGAACCTTTCCCATTGTAATATAATTTGATGTTCGGAGGATCCAAACTCAATGTCAATGTCTCAGAATGGGTGGTATAGAATTAGTTCACTCCAAAAAAATTCATGAAAGCTTTTGTCCTCTCTTGCAGGGACGCTTGTGAACCTAGGTGAGACACAAACAATTGCTTTTTGGGGGCGCTGCTTCCATTGTTCATTTTTTCGGGATGCTTTGAAGGTCCATTTTTGGGTTAGTTTAATGAGAGGCATTGCCTCTAGCTGTATGGGGCAGGCCATGTAGGCATCAATGTATGTAGGTGAAGTGGTTACTGATGTGGGTGAGATTGAGACACGTTGAAATTTGTGGTGGTTAACATTTAAGGACACAAATGTCCTACTGGATACAGAGAGTGGCAATTTTAGTAAAAGGTGGCAAGTTTCTTGGGCACTAATATCTCGATCGACAAGGCTATCAATAAGCATTTTTCGAAAAGCTATTGGGGTAGGCATTTCTGATTCTAAATTGGTAGAGATGCGAGATAACATGGCATGATATGATTCGGATTTTTGCTCAGCTTTTGCTGCATATTTTGCAATATATTTGAGGACATCATCAATTGATAGTATAGCCTGGCAATCTATATTATCCCTCCAGATAAAGAGGATAGATTGGTTGTGAAGGTTCAAACGATCATCATTGAGAGCTGGTGTGTGCTTAGAGTGGCCGGTCTCATCATTTGAAAGACTTGACTTGTCTTGCATGGACCATGGTGCTTTATAGAGACATACAATAGTTGGCCCTTTCTTCCTAAGGCATGTTAGCAAAGTACACTTTGTGTGTCGCTCAACATGATTGACCAATTCACCATAGTCAGTTGAAGGGTCGCATGAAAAGATCCTTCTTGTATCAAGCAGACAAGGATCATCATGAATAGAGGGGTGAAATGTTTGGTTTCTCAATTGGAGGGTTCGTGGGTTCCAAGCAGAGACATATCTATCTATGTAATCTAGTGCACTTTGTACAGATTGAAGGTTATTCCATTGTAATCTACTAATATCAGGTGCTTGTTCAAGCCATAGGAAACCATGGATGTGTGCAGATCCTTTGTGTTTCCATTCATACCTACAAGAAGATGATATTTAGCAATCTATAAAGGTAAGATTCTATTGTAAAAAAGGAATGGATTCTTTCTAGTAAACAAATAAACAATGAGTGTATTGTGTGAGAACAAGAAAGAAAGCTATTACCTATACCAATATTCTGATGCATGAAGAATTTTTTCCAAGACCTCTTCCCGAAATGTAGTAAACCTATGGTGCATGTATACTACAGTAAGGTGTGGATTCTGTACAATGTTTTGGATCCTCTAGCTAGAAGCCATAGAAGGATTTATAGGAGACTTGGTAGGCATGATGGTGTGCAAGTCTGGCCATTTTGTATCTGTTGCACTAAGGGTGAAGAAGAGTATGGGGCAACCAATCTGAATGACCATGTCTAAGAGTTCCCCTCGTCGTTGGGTCCAAAAAGGATGAGTTCCATGAATTGATGAACTAAATCGCATGAGTTGATCTGCAAGTTTGTCATCTGGTATGTCCTACAATCTTTGACGAAGATCTGAGACTGTCGAGGGCAGGTAACCTTCAATATTTTTGTGAACAAATACTGAGGAGGTTGCTTGGCTATGGTGTCGCATAATAATATTGAGTATGAAGTACCTAAACTGGGGGTGCTGGCCAAACCGATTATCATGGTACCATAAAAGATGGAGAGCATATTCATGTAGTTTAATTTCTTTGATACGTTGTTGCTTGAATGCAACCTTTCCTTTTGGAAACAAAGTGGGGAATGCCATAGCAAATAGTCCTTCAGTGGTGTACTCATTAATAGGAGATGGAGAAATGGTGGGCCATGCAATGATTGGTGTAGGTCGCCCCACACCCAGTTGTAACAAAGAGCGCACTTCTTCAACCTCTGTACGTGCACGCAGGACATTTGACACAAAGGATGTTGTTTCTAGCATATTGTGGTCGTCGGGGTCATATTCTGTGTCGCTTGTTTCATCAAAGCTTGTATTTGTGGTGGTGGGATTTGAAGATGTTGCATAAATAAGGTGTGAGATGTCAGTAGAAGACTTTGGTAAATTGAATAATGCAAGCTCATCTATTTGGACATCTTTGTAGTATGGGTCATTGCAAATCTTATATTTAAGTGCCTCATGGACATGTCCTCTACTAACATGAAAGCTATATTGTTGTTGGCTGATTTTTTCCCTGTTAACTATTAGTATATCAAGATCAGTAATATGCCTGGGCAAGTAGGATGCAATTGCAGATATATCTTGAGGAAAGCAGATAGTGTGCCCACTATATTTTAGTTGCCCACCCTTTGCATAGGTAACTTGAAGTATTGGGCTAACCCATGCTATTAACATCTCCTCAACTTGGGATAGAACTTTTAAGCATATAGGTTGCTCACCAGGGTCCATGTTGTTCCAATTTGAGAAGTGATGGTCTTTTTTTCTTCTTCAGATGTGCATCTATAACAAGTAGTCAATCCATTTGATTGTCTAGTTTTGATTCTTGGATATCTCTGCATGCAAACCATACAAGTCGACATTCTTGATAGGCTATCTAACTTTGTGCGAAAGTTTTTCTAGCAAAGAAAAACTCCTGCGAAAAATGTGGCGAAGTCTGTATTTCGATAGTCGCAATGGTTTGAGGTGATATTCCTTGTATCTGGGGCATGTTAATTGCAGGAGATATTGAAGATGTTGAGGCTTCTGCAACAAGAATTTGATTGGCTTCACGTCTGCGTTTGTTAATTTCATCTTTATTTGCATGGTATCGTTTGCAGTTCATCTCATTTTTACAAGAACATTTTTCTTGCATCCTTTCATTCTCTCCCTCCATAGTAAGAAATGCTGAGGATAAAAGCAATTAAACTATTTTGTGAGAGAGAATTAGTAGAATATAGTGATATACAAATACATAAATATTATAATGTGAGTGGAGATAACATGGTGCAATAAAATAATTTTGAATAGAAGAGGAAGTATAAACATATAAACATATTGATAGTTAATGTAGATAAAGCTGTAAAAATTATACGGATAATGTTAAATTTTTAAAGGAGCTTGGCCAATTAATGTGGTCACACTTAATGGAGAGTTAATGTGAAACAACACGATCATTGTTATAGAAAATTTGAGAAAGAAAACTTTACGAGCAAGTTTCCATATATGGACATGCAATTTTTCTGATATCACAAAAAAAAATATTTGCAATTGCTTAGAATGTTTACATATATGGACACGCCAAGTTTCAAATCCGCTTAATGGTTGTAATAACAATGTTTTGTGTTTCTTGTCCACCAAAGGGAATCATTTTGATGCTTAGATCAATGAAAAACTGGCTACCAACAATATGGTCCAAAATGTCTTTAGCAGCACCAGGTTCAACAATCAGTAGTTGAAAATCTTCTGCGGTAACACCCATTAAGGAATTTGCTGGACCTTCAAATGCAATAAATTTTTGGAGTTCACCACTTGTATCTTTCAATTCCATTTTGAGCATGTAGTTGAAGTCACATCCAAGGAGATTTGTTGAGCACTTTGGGCAGCGAAAAGTAGTAGGGGAAGTTTGCAAAAAAAAATTCTTACACTTTTTATTGTTCACCAATAGAGGGCATGAAAGGTAATAGAAGTTGTCAAGGTGCAATTTGGAAATGGAGGCCTTTATGCAAATATTTTTTGTTTCAAGCATGTTATTGTTTGCAAGAGATGAGATACTGACTGGATTTGCAAACATTATGGGAGAAAGGTGTTTTTTTGACAAAGAACTGAAGGGCTTCTCAATTTCTATACTAGTATACCATGCTTGTAAGGTGGAGGATTCTTTTAAATTTGGGTTCATTAAAAATTTAGTCGAGAAAATTGTATCAAGACCTCTCCCACACCATGAGGTGATAAGTCCTAATTTAATCAAAATAACATGAGGGTTTGGTTGTATAGGTATATCAGAAATTTGTATCCCATCTATATAGCAATGATGCCCCCAAAGTGTAACATCAATGGTACAACCTGACATGTCTACGATTGTAGCAGTGCATTTGATTGTCTTTGTACCATCTCTTTTGCGAATGGTTGATGCAGGGGAGATAGCTAGAAGTATTCCTATTACGTCAACGAGGGAATTGATAGGCAATGAGGACAATGAATCAATGCTTTTAAGGTGGAAAGTATGTGTGGGTATTGTGGAGTTCAAGGATGCGGAAGGAGTTACTGTTGATGAGCTATGGAGAATTATTTTATACAGATTTATGGAGCTATTGTACTTTGTGTTTGTAACTTGGATGTGGCCATTGGAAATAACATAAAGGCTATCAGAGTGAATAGAATTTTAAAATTCATCAACTTGATCGTTGAAGCAAGAAATATGACCTTCAGAGCTTTCCATGTCAATGAAATCGAATCCAAAAACTTTTCCATCATGTCCACCATTTTTATATTCATGGATTGAAGATTCCATCAAGGCTCGACCCTCAATGGACCAATGCTTATGGTTGGGGGTTAACAATTTTATTGGAATTGGTTTGAAAGGTGATATACTCTGTTGAGTCCCAGGGTCTCCATCTTCTTCAATTGAATCATTTGTAGATTGAGACAATCCCAACGGGGTTTGAGAGCTACTTGATGGGAGGGAGCTTCTAGATTGGAGAAGAGGAGTTGGAGTGCCAACAATAGATGCAGTGTTTGAAATTAATTCAAATCGCTCAATTATGATAGCCCTGCAATTTGAAAAAAGTGATACATTTAGCAAGAGTGTGTAGGGGAAAAATAAAACGAAGATTTTTTTTTGGAAAAGAGTGGACATACGTGAATTTATTGAACATCTTTGAAGTATATTGTTTTAGTAGGACAATAGAACCTTTCACTAAAGCCTCCTCCAAAACAAGATGGTTGAATTGATCAGGAAGTAAAGCATGATGTGTGTGTGAACCATCTGAAAGTTGAACACGGTATTTGACAAATGTAGAATGAGCTTGCTGAATTGAGTCAATGGATGCAATTTGCAAAATAGGGCTCAAACCAGATATGCCTGCAAGATTATTTGCAATGGCATTTGCAGTTAATGTCGCCATTGTTTACTTTGATTCAATGTAGCAAATGTGCCTGCGAGCATGTTGAAGTCCAAAAATTAGGCTTTCTAATGTAAATTGACCCCAAAAGTGGTATTATTTAAAAGGAACAAGACAATATGTTGTGTGACAATGATAATAATCAAAGACAGTTGATCGAAGGTGAACAATTATGTTGCTTAAGATTACAGGAAATGGAAACACACCTATTGAGAATAATTATATTGTACGGAAAACAACGATTATGTTTGTTGAACCTAATTTGATCCTAAAATCTTTTAGATAACACATTTTTTATTCTAAAAGAATGCAAGTAAAGAACATGCTATTAATTCTATCTATTAAAATGAGTGGACTATAACAAATTACAATATTCAAACCATAAATTTTAGAGTAGTTTGTTGTTGTCCTTGTGAAGGGGAACTTGATAAATTGAGCATTACGATGATTAAATAGAACTACAATAATGAAGATGTTGAAAGATAGTTAAGTGAAGGAAATTATAGTGATAAAGAACAAATAAATAATTAAGTATTGTAAGCTTTTACCAACTATATGGGAAGGGAAATTTATAAATAAATAATTTTTTTCTAGGATTGTATAATATTAAAGAGGATATCATGTCAAAATTGTTAGAAACTAACAATAAATGCATTATATCTTTTAAGAAATTAACCTTTAAGAAAAATTCATTGTACAGTGGATGTTTAAAAAGGAAACTTGCAAAAGTGGATGATTGTATAGTAAAGTTGAAGAAGAAATAAGTTGAAACATACCTAACCAGTACAAAAAGTAGGAAGGAGTAGAAAACGTGATGAGCACAAGTCCCTGACACAACATATTAATGGTTTTTGTTAATAAAGGGTTGTACAATGCGCTTGAAAATTTAAACGTTTACAATAGATAAAGCTTACTTCTAATTGATTTATTTTACTAGTTTTGTAGAAAGCTTTTGCAACTAATCTGTGTCTGCAAGTCAGATAATTGCTTCTCTGATATTCATTTGCTTTACTAGCTTGTAAGTAAACTTTTGCAATTTTTTTATCTGCGGCCTAGCTGGAACCACTGTAATTAAGCAGATGTAAATATATATGCAACATTTGGGAGAATAAATGGTAAATAATTGCCTCATCATTGACATTCATATGGAGTTAGACATAACTTCTTATGTAAGAGAATAGAAGGTAGAATGAAGCTATCTTTCTCGTGTTCTTTTCTTATGTTGCATACAGTTTATAAATATTGTGTTCGTACAAGCACCAATTTGAGACTAATACAAGTTCTTGTGAGCACTTAGCAGTGACTAATACAAGCTCTTGATTAGAAAACATATTGGGAATCAACTACGGAAGACCAAGAGTAATAGATACATACATACTAGTAACCTTATGGAGTAAAATACTGTACAATAATTAACACCAGGCAGGTGAATTCCTTGGTACACAAGTGCATATGAAGATGATGATAAATATTTAGGTTCTTACATTGTTATTTTTTTGGGTTGGGTAATGGCTATTGGGGACTGTTGAAATGGATGAGGCTTTAAGGATTTTTGCTAACAACTAAGTGGTTCGTGTTACTCCAAATGTTCAGACTTTACCATATGCAGATTGACTCTTTTAGCAAGATAAGCAAAGTTGACATTCTACAAATTATTGAAGGATCCTACTTGCTGATTAAAAATTAAAATAGATGAAAAAAAATCATAGAAGTGTAAAAGAGAATGCATGCGAGACAAGTATAACACCAAGTAGAAAAAAGGCATCTTTATATTTAATTGTTGACAAAATTGTATTTCAATATAGAGATGTGAAATGCATAGTTTTGAACAAGATGTGTAGTACAAATTGTAAAAGATCTTCAGGAATATTTTTTTTTTGCAAGGAACACAACCTTGGTCATTGTACTATGAGAAAAACATATATTTTATGAGTTTCAAACAAGAAAGTAGGACACTAGTCATAATTGGGAGTGGTCGTATTTACATTACAATAGTGCACTATAAACACTTTGCAAGAACAGATGCTCTTTAGGCATTGTTCATATAGTTCTCAAAAGCACGTTTAATTTGTTGAGCACCACCCATCTCGTACATCTCATAAAAATGTATAGAATGCAGCAAGCTTGTCACAAGTCCAGTGGAATTCATGTAGTGCGCCTTGCATTGCTTGCACTTCAAAACGTTGAACATTTTGAATATTTCGAACAACTGTTTGTATTTTGTGGAAATTGTCAAAGCAACTACTGAGGATATCATTGGAGAGGTCTACAACATTTGCAACACTTCCATCCCAATTCTGTGAAGGAGATGAGGCTAGTGGAATTCCAGGTGAACTGTCACTGTCAGATATTTCTATGATATCAGTTCGTTGACGAGGAAGTGCCATTCCTGGATGTAGGAAATATGAAATAGCACTTAATATTAATTAATATCATTATTTTGAAAACCACAATGCAAAAGCATTAAAAACCAAACTATATCAAAGTAGATTATAATAAATTTTTACCATGTCTAACATTGTAAATTTTAGCCATTTGTTTTCTTTTCCTTATTGGTAATTTTGAATATGCACTTGTATAGGTCAAAAAATAGAGCTATAAAATAGAAGGTGAAGAAAGTATATTGTAGACATGTAATTACAAGTAAAGAAAAATTAAACTACTTTACTATTTGTAAAACCTAATACATACATTGACATCATGTGGCTACTTAGAATGTGAGAGAAAATAATCCACAAAGGACATCAACCGTTGGCCAACTTATGTAAGGGCAAGTAAAAATAGTATCCTACTTTCATCAAATTCACCGTAACACTAAAAATCATTGGTTTAAAGGTGAATAAAAAAACATAAATACCCAGAAATAATAAAATGATCATAACTTTCTAATTATAAAAGCTAATTTAAAATGAATAATGATTTGTCACAATTATTTTGAAATCAAACTAAAAAGGCTAAAGCTTACACAAAGACAATCATAAAGATCAAATGATGGAATGATATCATGCATTTGAAATCAGCTATTTCACTTATAATCAATCGCTGGCCAACTTATGTAAGGGCAAGTAAAAATAGTATCCTACTTTCATAAAATTCACTGTAACACTAAAATTCATTGGTTTAAAGGTGAATAATAAAACAAAAATACCCAGAAATAATAAAATGATCATAACTTTCTAATTTAAAACGCTAATTTAAAGATATCAAGATGGGCTTAAACATACTGCATTAATACATGTGGATCTTGACCGATGTAGCAAATTTAAATGATTTTGGATTGTTCTATATTCATGAGATTGGTAAATAAATATTGTTGTATTTAAGTGAGACCAATTGCTAATTTTAAACGCTAATTTAAAGATATCGAGATGGGCTTAAACATACCACATTAATACATGTGGATCCTAACCGATGTAGAAAATTTAAATGATTCTGGATAGTTCTATATTCTTGAGATTGGTAAATAAATATTGTTGTATTTTAAGTGAGACAAGTTGAAACACAAATTCGGTTACAGAACCCAATTCAATTTGAAGTCAGATTTTCTTAAAGATAGTTTATTTCCTTTAAAAGTAAACATATAATATATCCTGAAGCTTACTGGAAACCGATGCTAAGGATCCACTAAACAAAAATATAGGTGCTTACACTAAAATTAAATTCTTAGATATTTTTGGACATACTTTCCTGTTCAAATTGAAAAAAACATCAAAAAGAAGGCTAAAAATCTATACTTAGGGTAAAAGATACCGTAATGTTAAAGCCTAAATGTGCTTGTTAGTGGGATCTTGACCGTAATGTTATAAAAAAAATTCGTAAAACAAAATTATACCTGTTAATGTGTTTATAATAAAATAAATTATTTAGAAAGAAAAAGTATTTTACATTTTATATGAAAATACAACAGCGTAATTTTTTTTTAAGAATACTATGTAAAACAAAACATGTATTTCTGTAAAAATAAATAAATAATAAATAAATTGTACTTCAAATCTAAATATAACTACATTAATAAAATTTACTTTTTAGATAAATATAATTTACATAAAAATGTAAAAACTGAGGGTCTTAGACATATTGGTTCAAAAAGGAAAATGTGTATACAACTTATAAAAGCAAGACATGAAAAAACTTAAATGGAAATAGTAGACAATTGAAAAGGAACTTGAAATAATGGATACATGCAACTGAATACATAGGTAAAGATATATTTTATATTTTGTGCAATTCATTCACACTGTTCTAGTAGTAAACAACAGATCTATTTAGTATTTGGATAACAACTAATATAAAAGTGTTTATTTAATCTATTAAAGCAACTTTTCCTTACACCAATATGTGTTTTAATATGAATAAAAAAAATCACACATATTTAGAAATTAAATATGCACAATTCAAGACTTGCCATTTTGAATCTCAAACATGCAAATTTCAATGCCATGTCAAAATTATTCATTTTTAAATCTATTACTAAATATCATAACTCACTTTACATTTAATTTACATGCTTAACATATATTATTTAAATTGTCACTCCTCTAATTATCAATTATTGAGCTACCTTAAATTATACTTATGAACACACATTTTATTAAAATGGGCTAGATTAAATTTAGAAAAAATTTACAATTATAGTATTAAAAAAAAAATTATTTGACAATTACCAAAACTGTTATTTAAAAAAAAATGTAATATAAATTATTTTAGTTTCATACTTATTATAACATTAAAAATATATTATTTTATAATATCAACAAATTTCAATTTGTAATATTGTCATATGAGAATAATACTTTTGACATTTCTTTAATAGGTAAAAGTGAAATACAAAATATTTTATAAAATGTAATAAAATAAAAATTTATATATCAAATAAGATAAGCTCAACTATATTTCTATCAATAATATTTAAGCTGAAAATTACCAAAGAGAAAAAATATTAATCTTATTAAAAGACAAAATTTCATACGAGAAAATTGGTCCTTTCAAATTTCAAAAGACCACTCCACTTAAGTTCAACATTTGTCATTATATTTGATTAAAAATAAAATGAATTGAATTTTGGAAAACAATATAGTAGATAGACATTGAACTCTTAAATTTGATATTATCTCATTTTATTTGACTATATTTTTAGGGTTTTTTAAAGTCCACCAAGGTTTCCACGTCACCAAATTCAAAACAATGAATATAGGGAATGCTATTTTTTTTCAAAGGTTAAGTTTACCGGATGTGGCCCTGCTCTGACAGCTGTTAGTTGTTTTTTTTCGTTGAAATGTGGTTATTACTTATTAGTATTCGTACTAGTTGGACGGGGACCCCAAAACTATGGACACAACATAACAATCTATAGCAGTGGGGAAAGCAACAAAAAACATAACCAACATAACCAATAGCGGCGGGGAAAGCAACAAAAAAAAACGTTGAAAAATAGCAAAAACTGATGAATGGATGAGATTCGTTCAATCTTCGGCATTTGCATACATATTTACGGAGCCCATATTTACCATGGCTTTTCCAAGCTAACCACCAAGAATGAATTTACCACCCACAATCATCATTAAGATAATACAACTGCAACTAGTATGTATGTATCTCACAACCTATAAATTATTTAATGAAGCCTTTCGAATTTCAAGGCATACAATATAGCTTAAGTGTTGAATGAGTATGGATACACCTGTGCGGCTCACATAGTGCTAGAGCCAAATGGCTTTTTAAGGGAAAATAACTAAGCAAAGGTTGCAACGTGTATTCAAGACAAGGCATAGTGTTGTCCTCTTTGCAGTGCAGTGGGTGGTTGTCGAGGATTTCTTGAGGGAAAATCATTGATACAATCATTGATATTGGGGAGATGAAAGAAGACATAAAATGCCTTGCCACAAGACTAGTGAGGATCTCTCTGACAGCAGTGGGATTTTCTCCAAGGAGACTGCACCCCTTAACACAAGTTCAGAGGAGAGTATCAGAATCACCAATGTGGCATTTGATTCTAGAGAACTAAAAAAGCTTCACATGTCTGTTTTTGTTTTTAACATACACTCTCTTTTGTTGTTTTTGCAGATCAACAAAATTACAGAGGGAATGGGGATTTAAAAAAGACAAAAATTTACTGGATCAAGTATTTTAGAGGTGGAAACATTTTGAATAAATACATTGGGAAACTGAAAAAGGCTTGGGCACCAGCAGATAGTCGAGCCTTGGTTGGGTGTGGTGGTGCTGTGCAGGAGAAACATTAATTTTTTTATGTAATATATGGTGGCTTCCAGTTCAGAAATGAAGCTCTATGTTGCTTCCGCATAGGCTTGTTACTCTGTGTTGTATACTCCTTTGACAGATGCCCTCTGCTTCGAACCTTTGCCCTTCCTTTCCAGCCTCAGTACAGCGAAAAAGAACTCCTGGTAGTCCTCCTCCATTGTGGGAGGAAATGGAGAGCCGACCATAGCTTCTGTGCTAAAAAGGTACGCCATCGAAATTTTATTTCTATCGCCCTGTAAATTTGTAGAGGCAGGGAGATGCACGGAGCTTATTACTAGCGGGTTGATATAGAATCAAGTCTCAGAGAAGAAGAAACGATGGAAATGAGAGATTAAAAATCAATGTTTTTTTGTGGTATCTTAATTATTTGTTCAATCATTTCGTTGGTCGATACCTTTGTCACAAAGATGGGGAGGATGATAGAAGAGAAGCTCCTAATGAAATAGGGGAAATGATCCATATATGAGCACGTTTCAATAATTCAATAATTTTACAATATTAGAAACAAAGAGGCATTACTGGCATCCCAAGATAGGGCAACCGTGTTCAAGCCATCAGGGGTTGGAGCAAGGAAGAAAGCGTGAAGAAGAAAGAAACTGAAGAAAGTTGCTAGCAGAAACCCCGCTGATGGGATTGACATGCAATGCAACGAATGTAAGAAGGAATTTTTGTTTATTTTTATTTTTGAAGTAATTCAAATGTGAATGAAAAAATCGTAATCAATAAAGGAATTTTAAGTAACTCAAATATTTATGAATAGTAAGTAAAAATGGTAAGATCTAGCAAATAATATGAAATATTTACAGTGGTAAAAAAGATAGAGGTACCTGATTTTTTGGTCACTACAATCCTTTGTTTAACAAGCTTTGTGCAATGGTTGTTCTTCATAAATGTAGCTGGTTGGTTGTTTTTTTAATCTTACAAGTAAATGTCTATTTGTAGAAGAAAGGAGGTGGTGAAAAATGCCCAACACTCATGGTGCATTAATGGAGTAAAAATATCCCATTCAGCGACTTGTAGGAGGTGGCTGTGAAAATGAGAGTAAAAATATCCTATAACTAATGTAGCATAAATGCAGTTATGATACATTACTCAGGAGATGCATTTGTGATGGAGGGAAATCTAAAGAAAATCTTAGAAAATGCGATTGGCACGTATAAAGCATTGGAGATATGATAGGTATTAGTTTTTAACTTGTTTTTAAAACAAAAGAAACTTATGGAAGGAGTTGTAGAGGCAGCAGTTATTAAGACAAGAGAGACTTTTGGAACCAGCTGGAGAGGCTGCAATCGACTGAAAATCTACCTTATTTATGATGCCTCAAATATCCTGTATAGTGTTGTCGTTGAAATGCATTGTCCTTTCAAGCAAAGATGATCAACGGTTAATTCCATTTCAATCGTTGGCCGACTGGTGTGGAGAGAGGACAACCATTGATTGCAAATTTTAGGTTGGTCTCTCTCAAATTGGATACGCCTTCGGTGTAAAATATAATATTGTTGGGATATTATAGGCTTCCGATTTTACCATTATTTTTATAATTTTTATTTTTTTTATATTAATCTTATATATTTTTAATATTTGCTTTATTTAAATTGTCAATATCTATATTTTAAATATCACAATGATCATTTAAATTATATCTTAATATTTTTTATAATAATTATAATGTTCTCTTTGACAATTATAATTATAATGGTAAGAAATGATTAATATTATTAAATAAGCTTTACTTTATCTTATGTTCATGTTTCGGGGACATGACAAGGTCCCACGTTCTTATTCCTGGAACACACATTGCTCAAGATAAAGTGTTATGTATTCTCATTAATTATTATTGGGTTTTGCTTTCAAAAAATGTAATTTATTAGGCTTGTAGATGCAAAATAGGGCTTATTAATGAATAATTAAGTCCATTTTAATTAAGAGGGCCCAAAAATAGTGTGAAAATGTAAAGGAGTACATTTTTTGACACTACAATTAGCACCCACTTTAGTGAGAGGATAAGCCCTACGTCAAACTCACACTAAAGTAGACAAACATGCACCAAGAGGGGTCCAAGTGTAGAAATGTTAGTGAGATAGGATGAAAAAGATCAAGGAGGTGACCAACCCCCAGGATGAATATCCCATAGAAAACCAACATAAGCACAAGGGAACACACACACAAGATGCATGATATGCAACAAAAAGACAACATACACAATCATACAATGTTAAAGACTTAAAGAAACAAAAAGAAAAAGAAAAAAGGTGGATCAAGCCTTGACTGTTTTTCGAACTCAATTTTGATCAAGCCTTAGTTGTTCGTCCAAAAACATTTACAAGTGAAACTCGTTTACTATGCAAACAACAATGCATGCTCACACGGGCTAGTGAAATGCATTGTGCACTAGGTGAGCTCCCTAGAAGTGGCCAATGAGAGAATCTTATTAAGCTTCCATTGAACTAACCATACCAAATTTATACCTCTGATAAATTTGATAATGTGCCACACAATATGAGCTTCGAGCTTCATAAGGCTTAGTAAGTTGTGTTATGCTAAACACTTATGAACAAACATGGCCCTACTAGAAATCAAGGTGTGTTATGCTTGGTGGCCATGAAAAAGGTTGTAAATTCAAGCTTCACAAGGTTAGCATGCTGTATTATGCTAAGCACTCATGAAGAACATGCAAATAGGATATTCAAAGGGGTTTTGCTTAGTTCATGTAAGGTATCCTCTTAGGGAACATCGTGCCTAATGTATCAAAGAGAGGACAAGTCAAGGATAAAATAATCAAAACTTCAGGAATGCAATCCATAGCATTACCACTAAGAGGAATGTCATATGCTCAAAAAGGTCCGAATCTTGGAGGACATCAAACCCAATGACACCACCAAGAAGAAGACACATCCCAAGAAGTAAGAAGACCACACTATAAAACATGAATTATAGTCAAAATGATAATGCCAATGTATGCCCCCACTTTAAAGAAATTGATAAACACCATGTTGTGAGCAATTACATTAAAGTAGCAAATGATAAATGCTAACAATAAAGAAGACATGAGAGCTTACTTGGAAAGCCCTATGGCAAGAATATGTTTTCAAATGAAGCTATTTCAAGAAAAGGGGTTGACCCTAAATAAAATCCCAATCACATAAGGGATCCATGAATTTGGGGTTAGTGTATGTCTTTGCCACAATGTTGTTATATAGCTTGAAAAACACCATCATTCCTCAAATACTCATAGAACTAGAAGAATGACACAAAGAAAAATATTTTGGGTCAACATGGAATAGATCTAAAGATCTCGATGCCTTGCATCATCCCCAAAGTAAAACACAAGATAAAAAGGTTTACGACATATAGAAGTATGTGGGTAAAAATAAAGACATCAAACAAAACAATAAAGGGGATCACATTACGCACATGCAATCACAAAAATAACATAAAAATAAAAATACTAGTAAGTCACATGTGATTCAACCTATAGCAGGTCATCTACATCCCAATCTTGTTCATCATATGTGGAAGGCGGGTAACGACCAAAGGGGCAACAACAAGTGTTGTACTAGGAACATCACTAGGTTCAACACGTGGTGAGTCACTCGCTTTAGGTGGATCATCACAATTGTTATTATTTAAGCTCATAGAAGAGGAAAATAACGAATTCAGTTCATTATGCACTTCTTCATCAGTTTTAGCAATCTCCTCATCATCATCCAAGTTAATCGCAACAGGAGGTCGTATGATAATATCCATAGAAGGTGCTTGTTCTTGTTGTGGTCGAGATTTAGAATTTTCTTGTTACGACGAAGGTGGAGAATCATCATGCATTGCCTTAGATGTGGCTTGATTTTTATTTGTTTATTCATGTTTTGTTTGTATAGGACGAGCAATAGAATGACATCTATGCCTACACTCTCTAGCATTTTTTTTTTGTTTGTTCAGTTTTTAAGTTGTGATTGTGTAGGTGCGGATTTATCAACCATAGGTTTATTTTCTTCCCACAAGGGAGGAAGAAGGAACCATGGGAGGTTGTTCCACCACTTTCTCTTTGACTTTATAAACTTGTTTGATTTTAGGAGGCACAACGAGACTTGTTTGGCTGTCTCATGGTCTCTTATAAGAAATGGGTGAAGGATTTGTTATGTTTTGGTCTTGGTTACTTCAAAGAGATTTTGGTTCAATCATGGTCTCATCGTGGATAGGAGGCTCAATCATTGGTTGAGGCATATTGCTTAGGGATAATTTTTCTATGCACTTTGCCTTGAAATTTTGATAAGATTTGAAAAATATTTTTTCACAAGGCCTAAAAGGTTCCATAGGTTCAGGCCAAAAGAATTCCAATGATAAATTTTCATGGGGCGACATGAGGTTAAAGCCACTATGGTGCATAGTAAAGATCTCTATGCCAAATGGAAACTTTAAACATTTATGCACTATTGATAGGAAAAATTTCATGGAGTGAAGCCATGGGTAGCCTAACTTCACACGAAATTGGTCTAACGTCGAAATGATGGAGAATGAGACATTCAATATTTCTGATCCAACTCATAAAGGAAGAGTTATCGAATCTATCATAGGGCAAGTAAAACCATTATGTGTTTTGATCCATGCTTTTGATTATTCATAAGTATCTTGATAAATTTCATGCACAAACAAGAATTCTTCAATTATCACATTCTCTACACAAACGGGGTCAATTGATATACCATTAGTAGGCTTTTCATTGATTATTTTGGCTATGTAAAGAGGACCATCAAGTGCATGTTTAAGTATGTCATTTCATGAGAAAAGCAATGTCAAGGGATATATTGGTTAGGCCCTTACGAGGTTGAACTTAAATGAAGTTGACCATAGGGTTTATAGGATACTTTTTCATGTAACAATTAATGATGTAAGAGAGACTACACCAAATTTCCATTCCTTGTTCATATTTAAGAATTTTCCTCATGTTATCTATCATAGGAATTGCAGTACCAACAATGTATTCAAAACTCACAAAGTTTTTCAATTTATCAAATTCTTCATAATTTTTTCTTAGGTTCTCTCGAGGGACATTAGCAACCATTGATTCAACTTTAGTAACATTAGTTGTTGGAAAAGAGGTCATAGGAAATGAAGTGTCAAGAGTATGGTCTATAGTGGGTTGACTAGTGTCAACACTATGAGTGAAAGAGTTGGAAAACCCAAGATCCACGACGAGTGATGTATCGTGGGATGACGTGAGTCTCGAACTATGTCTCATTACAGTATTGGCAATAGGACACTAGGTTGTGAAACTCATACAAGTTTCACAAACCTAAGGTGCACTCAAAATGGATAAAAATGCTATCAAACACCCTAAAATATGAAGTGCAATGCAAGTATCTAAAAAGAGATAGCAATTTCCAGATTTTAAACAAGACAAATATTTTATTATACTATGCAAAAACCTGAAAATGATGTCTTTTAAGTCCAAATATTTATGTTTTAAATGCGCTTAAATTGACCAATTAACCTTAATGTAAATGATTTCAAAAAATATAAATTTTGGAAACTGAAACAGAGAGTTGAATACAAAAATAGAAAATGTAGACAGAGAGCTTCTAATGCCCAAAAATTTAGAAAAAGCTCCGATCAAGGACTAATTCGCCCATGGGAAAATGGGTCTTGCTCTAGGGTTTTGAAAAAATAAACTACAAATTTTTGAGTTGATATTTATACTTTCATATTCTAGTTTCAAACAGGTAGTTACAGTTTTAGATTTCTTGAAAATCATATCTAAATGCAAGTACAAAATAATGTTAAATGACAAACAAAAAGACCTAATTTGAAATGCAAATTTGATTCAATTTTATGGTTTAAGTGACTGATCGTGCAATTTTATGAAAACACTACAAAATGAATGAGATTTTTGAATTTTATAGATTTTAAAGAATGCAAAAATGCAAACCTAAAACCCTAAATGAGATGCAAACTAATGCAAGTTATGAACCCTAGATGCAATGCAATTCAAAAGTAATGCAAATCCTAGATCTAGGGTTTAAATGGACTTCAATTTTCAAAATTTTGTCGTACAACATTAGATTCACTAAAATGAAACAAAGGGAAATAGGTTTTGTTAGAAGTGGATTCACCAATTTAAAATGTAGACCTATTTCTCACTATTTCATTAGGAAATGAGATCCACACAAAGAATTGACTTACAACCCTTAGGTGAGTTGAATCTCAATAAGGGAATCTACTGATTTCCTTATGCTTGAGGATGGGGGTTTCAACCTGAACAACACTTTTGGGAGAAAAACAAAAAATAGTAAATCTACTTAATTATGCCCATTCAAACTTGAAATAGTAATTTAAAGGTCAATTCTAATAGAAACAAAAAAAAATTCTATAGATTTGAGAAGGGTTAAGTATTGTTTACTAATCACTGAAAGGCAGTTTTAGGAGGTTGTCTGGGACTCATTCACCCATGAGTGAATGGGTCTTTGCTCAAGGTTTTCAACCAAATTTTGGGAGCCTCTAATGTTAGTCTATAGCTTCTGTTTGATCTAGGTTGTAGTGTCAAAATTCAAAAATCATATTTGTAGGTGAGATTTCATGAATTAACGATAAGTTTGAAAACTTTTACAATTTTAACAACTTTTCCAATTTTGCTCTTCAAGGGATCTTTAATCCTTCTTCAACCTAAACTCTGCAATACAAACACAAGAGAGAAAAAAATGTTTGTTTTTTGGTGAATGGGGGTTTGCTTTGGTCAAACCCCATTTGGGAAATTAAACCTTGAATTGAAATAATGAAATAGGAAAGGAATGATGGATGACTAGTGTTATGTTTCAACTCACCAAACCCTTGAATAAACCTTTGGAAATATGAAATGTTGATGTTGATCTTGCATGAAATAGCTTAAATGGATGTGGATATTGATGCTTGAATTAATTTTTGAAACATACATCACAATGTTAGCTCTAAAAACATACATGATGCTTAAGACTTTGACATGATATTGATAAATCTACTCTTGAATGCCCTTGATCATAAAAATTTCTCTTATAAATTTCACCTCTTGCTAGATGATCATTGCTTCCTTGAAAAACTTCTTAGACTTTATTTGAAAAAATAGCCTTGTATTTATAGGTATCTATCCTTAATTTCTTGAAATTCAAACATTACAAGTTGACATTGAAATATGGATTTAGGGACTTTAAAATACTGCCAAAAACATATTTTAAATTTAGGTTCAAAGGCCTAGGGAGGACCCATTCGCCCATGGGCGAATGGGTCCCAGGTCCCTATTCTTGGAACACAAATTTCTTAAGGTAAAGTTTTATGTTTTGGCATTAATTATTGTCGAGTTTCCCTTACGAAAAACTTAATTTATTAGGCTTGTAGATGCAAAATAGGGCTTATTAAGGCATAATTAAGTCTATTTTAATTAAGAGGGCCCAAACATAGTGTGAAAATGTAAAGGAGTACATTTTTTGACACCACACTATAATTTAATTTTTTTAAATTATTGAAGTTGATATATTATATTAATGAATGAGTGTGTAATCATTGAATGCCTATGAGATATATAAGAATTTTATGATTAATTATAGTTGTTAATAATGAAAAAATGCCTTCAAAATAAGACTAATATCTTGAGTGAAGAACTTGCCAACCTGCAACAAAAGGATTCTTAACTTGTAGCAAAAGGATGTCAATTCAACATAGCTAGAGGAAGTGACCAACTACAACACATGTGTGTTTCCTGAAGATGATCCAAGCGATGGTATGAGAATGTGAACAAGAATATTCATGTGTAATTCCATCCTTTCAATAAATTGTGGGAGGAAGAAGAGGCATGTTCTTACAAGGGATAACAATTTATAATAAAGATTGCCTTATTAGGCATGTTTTCTAGTTAAAATAGTCTTCTTAATTGGTGTAGAGTCCTTATCAAACTCTTACACTCTTACTTTTGCTTTAAATTTTTCTTTTTATAAGTTAGGACCTGGTCCTCTTCATAAATATTTGGAAGGGTTGACAATTATTCATAGTTTTTTATAGTTCTGGAATAAGAGGACTCCCACAAACCCTGCATATATGGATAATCTTGTGAGAGGTTGACTAGATAGATATTTTCATAAAATAGATTGAATATAAAACTTGTTATACTCTATTTTGAATTTTGATGTATGTTCGAATTACATTAAAGAATGACACTTTAGTTTCATGAATTTTGGGTTAGTATTTGAAGGGAGATATTATGAATTATAGCAACTCAAGAGATTGTCACTCGAGGTACTGCACAATCCATGCTAGCTTAGATTATTAGTTAGATTGTGAATTATAATTTTAATTGTAGTTTCCATTTTATTATTTTTTGAATGCTATTAATGGTTAGTTGAAATAGGTCATGCTTTAGCATAGAGAGTTAGTGACCACAGTCCATGAAAGGATAAGCACCTATAGAAGTTACTAAGATCATTTACAACAACTGGTATTTGTTTAACCTATTTTCCAAATAGGATTTATTTCAAGATTAAGAAGATTTTAGATGAATTTACTCTTTTTCAATTACTTGTAACCAGTCGATTAAGAAAGTCTAGGATTCTCAACTACATATATAGTGCTAGCATCATCTTGAGATTATGGTCCCTGATTGACAATTTAATGAAGCCCCCTTTTAAATAATGAATTTCTTAATTTGGGATATTTAGGCTCGTTAAGTCAAATGTATTTTATCTACATTGGTTGATTAGACATAAGGGGAAGCTCTACATTTTTGGCAACGTTTCCAGGGATATCTACGAGGGGGGAATGAAAATTATTTGGATGCATTGAACCTAATTGGAGCAGGGGATATCTCTCAATTTCCTTTTTATGAAATCTACCAAATATGTGGGAACTATTCAAGATCAACTATGGAGAAAAATAAGGATTCTAGATCCTTTTCCTCCACCAAAACATCTACAAATGTCTCTAGGGTGGAACTCAACAACCTTTTGTCAAATATGAAGAAAGATTTAATCAAAAAATTGGTAACCTAGTTGGACACTCTTCACATTAAAAAGAAACAATAAGAAATAAAGGCTTCTCTCTCAAAATATTTTTCACACTGTCATTAGAAAAGGGTTAGCATCAAGTGTAAAAAGTTTTTAAAAACAAGGTAAAATTAAATTATATACCCTAAAAGATGAGGAAGGTCAATTATTCTATATTTCCCAATGCAAAGCATGGCAGCAGAGACAAGGTATGCCTCAAGATCCTATATTACAATGTTTATTTTCTCGGGGTCAATTCAAATTTCCTTAGTTGGAACAATCAACCTTGGAATAACATGCCTAATCAACCATGGTCAAATGCTCAATCATATAATTAGATTCCACAATAGGGGATGTGAAAAAAAAACCATATCAATCCCTAAATTAATGTCTATAGTGGTAATTCTCTCAGAACTCATGACCACCACAATGGTGTGGAAACAAATAGTGACATAATCCAAATGTAAGCTACCTGTAGCCACAAAAATCCTTGTAACAACAACCAACCATTATGGAAAACCCATCCATGCCCAAGCTCTAGCACAACTATTAGCACTACAATTGTTTATTCAACCTTCACCAAACCCTAAAAATAAGCTTGTTCAACAAGCCTATGCTAATGAGCCCATCAAATACACAACCTATACGATTGAGGTTAGTGATGTTCACCCACCTTCAGAAAAATCTTGTTAGCCTATCATCTCCATACATAACATAACTTCTTGATGAGGAACCAACAATTAAGAATAATCACCATCTGAATGAGCAACTTGAAAAATGAGTCATAGACATAAATAAAAAACAAGGAACCACCATTCTTAGAGAGGCCGACCAATCAAAAATTTCATTTTGAACTTGAATTTAACTTCTTGATTAAGTTGAATAATGTTTGTTTCAAAATTCCATTTATCTAAGCAATCAAGGAAGTGCTCATCTACACAAATATTATGAGAAAATTTTGGCTCAAAGAGCCAAGAAGGGCACAAAAGGACCCTCAAATTGTCCATGTTATAGGATAGGCTAATATTGTTGAACACCTAGAATACTGAGAGTGGGGTGAATCAATATTCTTTTAAACCACTTAAACATTTAAGCATTCATTTCACATAGCATATTCAATTTGTAGCAGGAAAGGAAATTATGAAAGCAATCATCAAAGCACATAACACATGAACACTAGATTTTTATATGGAAAACCCAAAATGGGAAAAACCACGGTGATCATTAGCTCACAATATATTATAACTGGTTATAATATATTATGAAAGTGCTCACTATAGGTGGACTCACTACCCACTGAAAGAAGAAAAGATAGAAGAGAGTGGTGGTACACAGCCAGGATTTGAACTGTTATAAGTGCATTTACAATATGTTGGAATGCAATTCCATTAAAGCTCAATATATTGACTTTGCACATTTCATACTCATCTTCACTAACACTCTGCTCTGCTTTGCATTAGCCTTATATTCACATAATTTGCATCAATCACATTTTTTTTAATATTATCATGTTATCAATGAAATAAACTCGTACTTATATTGATTTCATTCCAACATCAATTATGTATCATATAAAATATGCCTTGTCAACTCAACCGTGTAGTTTTTGAGTCAAACTCATTGAACCATGTTTCATGAGTAGTGGTCCACAAGAACCCATCTTTCATGATAATGAATGATCCACTTAGCACTAATTGCATCTAGGCAATGCTCACAGAGGTGAAGCACTGGGTCATCCCGAGAGGTCACCCATCCCAATATTGCTCCAGCTCAAACATGCTTAACTATAGATTTTTCCCCAAGGTTAAGCCCACTTAGAATGCAACCCCATTTGCAAAACCTTCAGCAAGTGTTGTTCCTTATGAACCATTCATTATAGAGCCCCTTTAGCTCATCAATTGATAAGTAGGAGGTTTTTTCCACAGCATGTCAAATTATGATATTGCTATCAGGATTCAACCGTGTAGTTTTTGAGTCAAACTCATTGACCCATGTTTCATGAGTAGTGGTTCACAAGAAACCATCTCTCATGATAATGAATGGTCCACTTAGAACTCATTGCATCTAGGTGATGTTCACAGAGGTGAAGCACTGGGCCATCCCGGGAGGTCATCCATCCTAGTATTGCTCTAGCTCAAGCGTTCTTAACCATAGAGTTTCCCCAAGGTTAAGACCACTTAGCTTGCAACCCCATTTCTAAACCTTCAACAAGTGTCGTGCCTTATGAAACATTCATTATAGAGCCCCTTTAGCTCATCAATTGATAAGTAGGAGGTATTTTCCATAGTGTGTCAAATTATGATATTTCTATCAGGATTCAACTATGTAGTTTTTTATTCAAACTCATTGACCCATGTTTCATGAGTAGTGGTTCGCAAGAACCCATCTCTCATGATAATGAATGGTCCACTTAGCACTCATTTCATCTAGGTGATGCTCACAGAGGTGAAGCACTAGGTCGTCCTGAGAGGTCACCCATCTCAGTATTACTCCAATTCCAATGTGCTTAACCACAAATTTTTCCCCAAGGTTAAGCCTACTTAGCTTGCAACCCCATTTGCAAAACCTTCAAGAAGTGTTGTGACTTATGAACCATTCATTATAGAGCTCCTTTAGCTCATCAATTAGTAAGTAGGAAGTATTTTCCACAACATGTCAAATTATGATATTGTTATCAGGATTCAATCGTGTAGTTTTTACTTTGAACACTTCATAACAATGTGAAATAACACTCTTCTTTGCTATGCATTCATCTTATACCTGTACAATTCACATCAATCACACTTTCTTTCTTTCTTAACATCATCATTTCAACATTGAAATGAACTCATACTTATACCAATTTCATTCCAATGTCAATTAGGTTAGCCTAAATAGATATATAATTCACGCCAACATCCAAAACTCATAACAAATCAAAATAGGTTGGAATGTACCTATAATAGCTCCCACATAATAGATCAATACTTATTTAAACTCCATAATACACAAAACTTATTAGGTTGGCACCCATAATGACCTAATAACAAAATTTGCCAACTATACATCCAAAAATGACACGCAAACCTTAAATCTTCATGCCACTTGGAATTCACACTCTACTAAAATGTGTCAGTATCTCCATAAATCCACAAAGCCAGATACCAATCAGCAGAGAAGTGCGGATTCACCAAAACATACATAGTGTATTGGTAACATTTTAGCTGCCAGACCAAAACTCCTGTCATTCATATCTTCAATACCAAAGACCAAAACACTATGAAAATTTGAATGTAAACTCCTCTAAAATCCATAAAAATATATTAAAATTGCAGAGCAAGATTCTACACAACAGACCAATGTAGACTAGAATACTGGACATCTTGTACAATGAAAACACTATTTCGATACTTAGCCAATTTCTCTTTTATTTGTCTTCACTGGATCAAACCTTCTTGCAAATGCCCACTAGATTACCATCTTTAAACATTTTCAAGATATACAAATTGATATTCATACAAAAATACAATGTTGACATCAATGACAATATTGTAATATAATGCACTTATCCCTTATGCTCATATTGTTGGTAAACCTATCAATGCCAATCTTCTTATTCTTCCAACAAATATTATGTTGGGTAACTTAGTTGTTCCAAAGAATGCAGACCCTGTTAGTCATGTGGTAGATGTGCATATTAATGTCACACTCATCAAGAATACTTAGATTGATCTAGGAGTAGTAATAAATATTATGACAAGAGAAATAATAAACAAAAAAACAACTAATAGATTTGAGACCTACACCCATAGTTTTACAACTAGTAGATAGGTCAACAATCAAACCAGAGGGTATCATTAAATATTTAGTCATCACACTAGGCTCATGTTAATACCCAACAAAGTTCATGGTCTAGCAACCTAAAGACAACCTAGGAAGATAGCCATTAATCCTAGGAAGACCATAGTTAGCCACGATAGGTGCACTTATTGGATGTAGATCTGACAATATGATCATTTCTAATGGGAACGTAACAAAAAAATTGATTCTCTACCCACTTGCACTACTCCATGTCGACTTAGAACAATCTATCTAACCAAACTTGGAAAATGATGACCAATATTCTCTCTAGACACTCATGACCATTGAACGAAATATAATGGTCAATATTTATGATGAGGATGAAATTATTGTTAATACTATACATAACTCTTATGGGATGGATCCGCAACAAGACTGATATCTAGCATGTTTGAATTGCCCATTACATAATATTATACCTATGACAACCTCTAAATCTACCTCACAGTAATTCCATACATTACTTCCACATAATTGTAATCTTAATTTATTAGGGCTAGATGTTGCTTCTATCATTATTTTTGCAATACCAATGGCAATATCACCTAACAAAACACTTAATGTCAGTAATCAATTGATAGTGTCTTAGTAGTCTGAATTACTTAAAATATTGCAAGCTCACACAAGAACATTTTCCTGGGAATGCCACGACATGAAGGGCTTAGATCCTAATCTCCGTGTGCACAAAATCTACATCAATGAGGGATACAAACCAATAAGACAACCAAAATGAAGGATGCACCCGACTATAGGAGATATAGTGAAAATAAAGCTACAAATTCTATTGGATGTAGGGTTTATATATCCAATATTAGATAGTCGATGGGTTTCCCCATTGCTAATAGTACCTAAAAAATGAGGCATGTGACGAGTATTTGTTGACTATAGAGAATTAAATGCAACCACAAGGAAGGATCATTTCCATCTTCCCTTCATTGATCAAGTGTTATATTAATTGATAGGGAAGAAATACTTTTCTTTCCTAGATGGGTTTAGTGGCTCTAATAAAATTAAAATAGCTCTTCAAGATCAGAATAAAACAACCTTTACATGTCCATAAGGTACCTATGCCTACTTGATCTTTCCATCTGGCTTATGTAATGCCCCCCCGTAATCTTCCAAAGGGTTGTCTTGAGAATATTTTTAGATTTTTCCCATGATTCTATGGAAATATATATGGATGATTTCACCACCTATAAGAATTATTATGAAGAAGTATTAGAAAACATGGAGAAGGTCCTTCAAAGGTGTCAAAATCACAATTTATCTCTTAGTCATGAGAAATGTTTCACGATGATGATTGAAGGAGTGGTTTTGGGACACTTTGTGTCAAGAAGGGAAATTTAGGTGGATCCTAATAAAATAGAAGTGATCTCCACTCTACTTATCCCCTGGAGCATAAATATGTAAGAAGTTTTCTTGGCTATGCAAGATATTATAGGAGATTCATTAAATATTTTAGTATTATATAGCTCCCTTGTTTATCCTCCTATCTAAGGACACTAAGTTTGAATGGAACATTGCTTGCCAATAAGATTTTGAAGCTCTTAAAACATCTTTCATAAAGACACCTGTTTTGAGAGGACCTAACTAGATAGTTTGTTTTCACATACATACAAATGCCTTTGAATTTTCTATAGGAGTTGTTTTGGGACAAAAGAAAGGTAATTTGGAGTATGCTACTTACTACATAAATAAAAAATTGCAAGTTGTTGAGCTTAATTACATTGTTATAGAGGAGATGTTAGTAATAGTCTATTCAATTAACAATTTTAGACACTATATCACTTGTTATCATGTTTTTGTTCATATTGATCACACAACAGTCCTATACTTAATGAATAATCTAGTGGTTGGTGGAGGCCTTGTTAGATGGTTCTAATTGCTACAATAATTTTTATATCACTATTGTGGATAAACCAAAAAAAATAAACATGGTGTTGATGGTGTTTTTTATGCACTTTACAACACAGGTAATGCATAGGTGCGTTACCTCTCTTGAAAGACAATCTTCCACAATCAAATTGCAGAACACTATCCCAAGGTCTCTCGGATGTCAGGTCTTGACAGTGCTTGGAATATTTCAGTTGTTTATATGATTTGCTGGAATCACAAGGTGGGCTTACGTAATTAAAGCTGTAGGGAAATTGCATCAACCAACAGAGTCCTATAGATCTGGAATTACATGCTTTGCTGCAGGTTCAAGCAGCAGTCTTGGGCTCTAGTATTTCGTCTAGTTTGGCTTTTACAATGCACAACGAACCTTGATACGAATAGTTTCTGAAAGAAAGGAAAAAGGGGAAAGGGGCGAAGAAGAAAGATGTTTCCTAAACCTGCAATTACCGATGAACAGTGATCATGGAGATTCTTGCCGTGGACAATTTCCTTAAACGGGATTTCACTTAACCAAAATTCTCACAATATCATGAAATCTGTGCTATCTTCTAGGGACTGCAAATATTCATTGTTCATTCACTATGGAAGCATGGATGAAGATGAAATTCAATGAGCAGCAATGGAATAGGAGTCCAGACTAACTTTACACAGTCATCTACCCTCAGCAAATGACCAAAAGTATGGACAAGGAAAGCATACACACAACAATTATTTCCAAGATCAGAAATATCATATCAAATCTATCTAACTCAAAGCGAAGATGCTAGAACAGCAGAGTAACTTAAAACAATCTATAACTAAAAGGGAGAAGAATCATGAAACTTATTGAGAAACTCAGAAAATACACCAAAATTGACTGTATTTGCTATTTATAATTTCTGCAGCAAGTCTTTACAACAACTCAACTCTCTAAAATGAGAGGAGGAGAGCTCTATTTATAGATTCAAATAACAAAATGTATGGCCAAGATTTGATTCTATTATGTGGCCAAGATTCATCTTACATCAGGGTCTCACCTACCCCCCAAATATTACAATTAAGAGCTCATTTTGTCTCTTCCCAATCTCGTCATCTAGTGACAACATTGTAGCGGATTTATCTTTCAGCTGTTTACTCTTGGCTGTAGCTACTCTTTAAGGTATTGCTCTTCGATGACCAGATTGCCTTCCTGCTTCCTTTGTGCTGCATACTCCATGAAGCTCAGGATCAAGGTTTGGAGCTTTTCTACCTCCATGATATCAGACTTTAAGATCTGATAACTCCATTCTTGAGAGTTGTTGTTGAGCTTCTCCCAGTTTGCTTCATATTTGGTGCTATTTTCCTTGCAGACCTCTGATTGTGCGAATGCTCGAGCAACAAAACTTATGAATTCAGTGGTGACCTCAACAGACATCCCATCCTCCATGGTCTTCAAAAAGTGGGGTTTGAGGTTCTCAGGATTGATCTCGGCGGCAGGAATCTCATACCCTGTCATCAATTTAAGGTATTGGGTGCACTCCTCCCTGGATTCCCTCGCCCATTCAATATCTGGAGCAATTCACTCCAAGACCTGCTCCAACCTCCTTTTTCTATGGTTGTAGTCCCTCTTCCAGGTATCCACCAGCCAGTGGTCGTCATCCTTGAGGGCGAGATCCTTCTCCCATACATCACTTGGCAATGCGAGGATAGCCTCAATTTTCGGGTAGGCTGCGTCGTACTTCCCTAGGAACTTTTCACAGATTTTTTTTGTGTCGTCAAGAGTTTTTTGGACCTTTAGAAACCGATTTACTGATCGAACAGCTATGTTAATACCTGTGTTCCCTATATCCAGAACTTGACGGAACCATTTTTCTGTGGTTTTATCCAGGTTCCGTCTCCTCTCAAGTTTCTTAATTTGTTCATGGGAAAGCAACTGAGGCGGGGTTGACGAGGTTGTAGGTTGCTCATCCGAAGACGACCACTGCTGGATGTAAGCTGTTAGATCCGCAACCTGCTCTTTTAACTCGTCTTTTGAGCTTTTGTCTTGTCGAATGAGGTGTACGACTGTGGCGACCGACTCTTGGAGGTGTTCGACCTTTTGATCCCTCGTGGCCACTCCCAGATCAATGGTGGAAACGTTGTAGGTTGTGCCTTGTTCCCCAACCACCGGCTTTGCTAACTGTACTGCTCTTGATCCCGAGGCGTCCATAGTTATCTTTGACCTGACCTTTGGCTTCTTCTCCTTTCGGGTGCTGATATGCGCCCTGGCCATGATGGCTTCCAGCCTCGCCTTGGGATCCTTTGAAGTGGGAGTCTTTGGATTTAGTTGTCTTTGCAGCCAATCGGGCGTTTGGGAGTCCTTTCCTGATCCCTCATCTATCGTTCCACTGTCCTCCTTTTCTAACCCAATAGTTCGGACAATGATGGCCCTTTTACTGGTTTCTATATCTTCCTTCTCTTCAGTGAGAACCTGCTTGGACGTCTCATGTTTAGCCGGGGACTCAGCGTGTGACTGTCCTTTTGGAGAATCCTCCTTTCTTGCATCCTCTTCCTCACTTGAGATATTCTGATATTTCTCTGGACTTTCTATTTGTTTGTCCTCGGGGAAGAGGGTTTCTTTATCGTGCTCTAGAGTCTGGCCACATTCCTCAGCTAGAGATCTATCTCTTTCTGCCTCTGTAGCAACAGTCTCCTCCTCCTGTGCGAGCCGATCCTCGGCTTCCTTGTCCTCGATTTCTTTGAACTGCCGTCCCCATTCTTCGTTGAGCTCGGGATCATTTGATTCCCAGATTAGCTCAGCATTACGGTCTCTGCTGTCCTCACTGTCACCGCTTGAAGCCTCATAAGCTACCGTGTCAAACTGCTGACGCTCAAATGGGGGATTCTCAGGACCCTGAAACTCTGCGGGCTCTGGCGCCTTTTCAGCTTCTAGCTATTGTCGTTCCCGCTCGTCCGATATTTGCATCGTTGCTTTCATTCTTGGTGACTCGGTAGAGGGGGATGCTGCTAGGGTGGAGGTCATAGCTTGAGCTATTGTAGCCTAGACCATTGGATTGGCTAGCATCCCTGAAAGCTCTGATGGAACATTCTGCATGTATTTTGCCAAGGACTCTGGAAGGCTTGAGGTTGGCGTTGTGGCAGTGGGAACGGAAGGAAAGGAAGGAGACATGGAAGGAGAGGTCAAGGGTGAGGTGGCAGCAGATGGTGAGTTCATATGAATAACCTGCATCCCTTGAGAAGTAGGAGGGAGGTGAACAGAGATATCCACCGCAGGTGGGGAGGATACTAAAGCTGGAATCGAGGTAAGTGGAGTGGCGGGTGTGATGACGATAGGTGGAGATCCAAATGAGATGGATCTTTTGCTGGCAATCCCAAGGGGTGAATCTTTGGACATCATAACCGTCGCCATGCCTCCTGTTGTTTTCCTTTTCTTCTTCGAAGGTTCCAACTCAGATGACTTGTAGACATAAGTCTTTGGCTTTGGGAGTTGTTGGCCAACGTCCTTCCTTTTCTTGGACTTTGGAGAGGGTGGGGCTTGCGATGTCTCCCCAGTTGCAGCAGTGGCTTCTCCACCTTCGGAACCGCTTGGTTCACTAACGTGTTCGCTCGCAAGGTCGGTGTACGTTAGTGCGACCCCTTGTTGTTTTAGTTGGGCAACCTTACTGTTTATCCATCCTCTTGTCCTGGCCTCGACGGACCTAGTGAGTACACTGACATCACTGAGTTCTGGGGTATCCCAGTTGATTGTAGGCAGCGGCAGGTTGGACACTGTATCGTAGATCGGGTCTAGAATTGTCTCCTCATCCTCCTCTACCTGATCAGGAACCGGGCATAAGTTTACCCTTCGCACATGGACTACGGTCATACGCATATAATAACGCATCCGTACTTCAAGATCGTCCTTGCAATTAGCCCAGAAGTCCTCAATGTTGTGGAGGTGGGCATACCCGCGTCCCAACGCCTTGCGGACATGGCCATAAGGATCCATCCGTGGCCTTGCTGTGTATTGCTCGAAGTTGTACTCGGCCAGCTCCTTTTCGGAGTATCCTGCACACTAGGAGGTATGAACCTTATACATTCCCTGACCCAGATTCATTGGATAGACAGGGCCTGCCAGATGTTTCTCGCCTAAGAGGCTGTGGATGGATCGTAGTTGCCGAGTCAGCTCCAAGAGGATAATTCGGTCGTTTGGATACCGAGGCAACTTATTTGGCTTATACGAAAAGCCCTCTGCACGGATGTAGGTGAATCTGGGGAACTGGATGTACCAGAAGGCATACTGCTTAAGGAGGGCTCTGACACTGTGGGACATCCTCCTATGGAAATCCCTGCCTATCGACCTGATTATGTGGGCAATGAATGCATCATTCACCCTATAGTAGCTGCTTTTGAAGTTCTTGAATTGCAGCTGGGGGTACCTATCGTAGGGCTTTAGCTCCGGCCCTGATGGATCACTGGGCATCTGTGTCAATCCCTGGTAGTGCCTCTGATTGGCAAGAGAGTACACCAAGTAAGACGTCATGAAGAATTGATTAGTCTTCTTTACTGTGGTAAACTGCTCATGGAAGCAGTCGCTGATTATCTCTCCCCAGTAGAAGACGGTTCCTTTCCCTCGGAGAATCTGTTCTATGAAGTAGAACATCCATTCCTGGAAGAACATTGCACCAGGCAGGCCCATGACTCTACTAAGCAAAGTCACCAGATCATGGTAGTCCTCGTGGAAATCACTACGGAAAAGCTCATGGGGAATTTTCCTGGCGCTGCCCCGTTTATCCTTTAGCCAACATTGATTAATGAGTCTTTTGCAATCCAACGGGTCGTGTTCCTATATACTGATACAGTCTTCCTTGGTAGGGACCTCCATGCTCTCGAAGGTGGGAACGTGGAAGGTTTTGGTAATGCCTAATGGAGACATATCTGGAAGGAGATTTCCCTTGTGGTCCACGATAGTTCTACTGTCAGACTGATACGCCTCGACACACGCCATTACCAGCTCTGGGGCCACTAAGGCTGGTGGGAAACCTGCTACCTTGGCAAGTCCACTGCTTTTAATAGCTCTTGCATTTGCCGTTTTGGGGTTCATCCTAACCCTCTGAATGAACTCATCAACATCGACCCGTCCGATGTTGGTATCTGAAACATCCCTCCAAAGGGAGGTAATCCGGGATTGGATGGGGACTCCCTAGAATTTGTACTTCATTAGATCCTGATCTTCTTTGCCCCTTGGTGGCTTTGCGGTTCCTTTTCCTTTCCTGGCAGCACTGGAAGTTTTTGGGCTAGATTCCATGAATTCTGCACAAAGGGCAAGAGTCAATAGTGAAGAACGTGTCATAAGAACTATTGACGAATCCCTGCATGTCAAGATTAGTCCGACAATCATAGTAGATATTTAATAAGAACTTTAGGTTAGATACTTTATAACCCTAGAAGTTTATACAATCAATCCGGGGTTCTCAGGTCGAAAATCCCCTGGCAGCATGTCATTTGGAGAGGCAAAATGAGAATGGAATTCCCATATGCACCTCCCGGGGTTGGATTTCAAGTTTGAAGGATGGAAATAGAAGACAACGGAATTTTAGCAAGTGGGTTGAAGTCCGTTTCGAATTTGCAGGTCATTTGACCCCCCATTTGAAGGTTTGGGTATCAGTGGTAGGCAGGCCGTCTGAAAACGGCGCAGAAGAAACGAAAATCCAGGAAACGGAATCCGGGTCTCAGAATTCCATTATCGGGAAGCGGTCATCGTTCGGCCATGAGGAACGGCGGGACGCAGGAGGAAATCCGAGGAGGGAAATCCGGAGGCGGACTTCCGTAGAAGGAAATCCGAAGAGGGAAATCCGAAGAGGGAAATCCGAACAAGGAAACCCGAAATGGAATTCGGGAGAAATGTGGAAGAAAATGGAAGTTTGAGTTTGGAAGGAAATTCCACGGCCGGGAAACGGGATCCGGGAAGCCGCCAGCTGGATGTCGTGCAAAAGGCGAAAAATGGACGGATTCCCAAAAAGAGAAGTCCGAAAGGGGAATTCCGGGAACGGGATCCTGAAGACGGAAATCCGAAGGAAAAGATAGAATTTGCGAGCGAACTTATGAAATTTTGATAAAGGTTCCGGGGAAAGGCATCCGGAAAGCTGCTCAGTCGGGGCCGTTAAAAACGACGAAAAGGAAACAGAGTTCCGGGGCAGGAAATCCGGACGAGGAATCCCGACAAAGGAATTCTGGAGAAGGAAAATTAGTAGGAGAAGAAAGGGCGGCCGCGGGAAGACCTGCGCCCGGAAGATGCCGGCGCCGTTCCAAAGAACGGCCGCGACACAGGAAAGTTTTGGATCGATCCGAAGGTCGATAGAAGGCGGATTTTTGAATTCAAAGAAATGAGTTTTATGCGCAGTGAGGATATCTACTAAGTTCAGACTTCATTTTTTATTTATCCTTAACAAAATCTCAAAAAAAAATGCGAAAAGAACTTAGGGCGCGGGACGGAAAACCTACCTCAAAAACCCGAAGAACAGGCTGGTCGGATGTGCGGACGTTGTCGGAAGAAACAGCTTGAAAAATGTCAAAAAGGAAGCTAAATCGCCGAGAGCTCTGGAATGCGCTTCTGTTAGTCAAAAATTTGATAATGATAGCCGGAAAACATTTTTATAGCAGAAAACGCCATTAGTACAGCAATAAATGCTCCGTATGATTGCAGGTGGGTTGGTGAACTCCGAAAAAATGAAGGCGGTGGGACGTCCGGAATCGGATGTGCGGAAAGCCATTCCCGGGAAGACGTTGCCTGGAAGCCGTGAAGAACGGTGAAACCTGAAAGGAAACCTAGAAGGGGAAACCCGACGAAGGAAACCCAAAAGGGGAAATCCGAACAAGGAAACCCGGAAGGGGAAACCCGATGAAGGAAACCCAAAAGGGGAAATCCGAAAAAGGAAACCCGAAAATTTCAGAAGATGTAAAAAAACTTTTGATGCAAAGTTTCTGGTCAAGGGGAGATTTTTTTAAATATAACATTGGGAAACGTGTCACCTTTATTGAAGGGAAAAAAGAGGGTCCCCGTTCTGAACGGGGCGTGTGTGCAAAAAGGGGCACAACAAGTGGGAGAAAGAGAGAGTAAGAGGGAGAGAGGGGGAGAGTGGGAGATAGAGAGGGAGGGAGAGAGGGGGAGAGTGGGAGAAAGAGAGAGTGGGAGAGAGTGGGAGAATGGGAGAAGTGGAGAGTGGTAGATAGAGAGGGAGGGAGAGATGGTGAGAGTGGGAGAAGGGGAGAAGCAGAGAGTGGGAGATAGAGAACGATGGAGAGATGGTGAGAGTGGGAGAAAGATAGAGTGGGAGAGAGTGGGGGAGAGTGGGAGAAAGAGAGAGTGGGAGGGAGAGAGGGGGAGAGGGAGATAGAGAGGAGGAGAGGGGGGGAGTGGGAGAAAGAGAGAGTGGGAGTAGCAGTAGAAGTGAGAATGGGAGACCCAGAGAGTGGGAGAGAGGGGAGATAGAGAGGGAGTGGGAGGGCGAGAGTGGGAGAAAAAGATAGAGTGAGAGAGTGGGGAGAGTGAGATAGAGGGAGAGAGAGGGGGAGAGAGGGAGAGGGGAGAAACCCTAAACCCTAAACTCCTCAGTCCCTCAACTCTCAACCTCAACCTCAAACTCCTAATCCTCAACCCCTAAACCCTAATCCCTCAACCCCTATACCCTCTTAGTCCCTCAACCCTCAACCCTCAACCCTTAAACCCTAATCCCTCAACCCCTATACCCTCTTAATCCCTCAACCCTTAAACCCTAATCTCAATCCCTATACCCTCTTAATCCCTCAACCCTCAACCCTCAACCCTTCAACCTTAATCCCTCAACCCCTATACCCTCTTAATCCCTCAACCCTCAATCCTCAACTGTTAAACCCTAATCCTTCAGTCCCTATACCCTCTTAATCCCTCAACCCTCAACCCTCAAACCTTAAAACCTAATCCCTCAACCCTATACTCTCTTAATCCCTCAACCCTAACTCTCAACCCCAAAACCCTAATCCTCAACCTTATAAATTCTCTTTAATCCCTCAACCCTCAACCCTTAAACCCTAATCCCTCAACCCCTATACCCTCCTAATCCCTCAACCCTCAATCCTCAACCCTTAAACCCTAATCCCTCAACCCCTATACCCTCTTAATCCCTAAACCCTCAATCCTTAACCCTTAAACCCTAATCCCTCAATCCCTATACCCTCTTAATCCCTCAACCCTCAACCCTCAACACTTAAAACCTAATCCCTCAACCCCTATACCCTCTTAATCCCTCAATGCTCAAACCCTAATCCCTCAACCCTCAACCCTTAAACCCTAATCCCTCAATCCCTATACCCTCTTAATCATTGAACCCTCAACCCTCAACCCTTAAACCCTAATCCCTCAACCACTATACCCTCTTAATCTCTCAACCCCTAAACCCTAATCCCTCAACCCCTATACCCTCTTAATCCCTCAACCCTCAACCCTCAAC